>JARQOC010000007.1:196297116-196357819 GCA_033576535.1 Allobates femoralis
TGCACACCACCCCTTTTTAGGAAAGGTGAAAATGCGTATGCGCGCACTTTAGGTTAGAGATGAGGAACCCCTGAAAGACAACAGCAGGGTCTAGGACCTCGGCAGGAGCTGGGGGCCAAAACACACATGGGCAGCAGTTGAGGGGAACTAGAGGAGCATTTGGAGTGGATGGTGAAAAAGTGAAATGATTGAGGAGACAGTATGTGGAGTCTCAGGTAATGTTTGAGGAGAGAGAATGGGGAGCAGGAAAGCGCAATGTGTGAGAAGACAGTATGGGGATAGGGAATGTGTATGAAGACAGCATGGGGAGAAAAGAATAAGAGAACAGTATTGAGGAGAATAGTGTAAGGTGACAGTATGGGAAAAGAAAAATATAGTGGTGGGCACAGTATAGAAACTAGGTTATTTGGGGTTAGTATACAGAAGGGTTGGCACAGAGGAACAGTGTGAATGCACAGCAAGGAGAGGAAAGTATATCAAGAAAGTAAGAGACTGGGCCATATGTGGGGGCACATTATGATGGGAGAGAGGTGGTATCATATGGAAAGGATATTAGAATGTGAAAGGCATGTTCAATGAGAGGTGTAGTGTAGGGGTCATATTTTTACAGTGAGGAGCAACCATATAGGGACACAGCATGCGGCAAAAATGTATAATCACGCTGGTATTTTTAAAGGCATCAAGTTGTGCAAAAAAACGAAGAAGAGAGAAGTCTGCAGAGATGAACTGTGTATGTGAAAAATTGTATTCTGCATAAGAAGATGAAGAAAAGAAGGAAAATGACTTCAAACAGAGAAGATGAGAAAACTCACCTGCCAGACGACTTCACTGCCTTCAAACTAGCAACACTTGCCTTCAAATCAGCCCTCACATCTGCTTAATAGACCTACTTCACAAACCTTGTATCTTCCTTATCCTATAACCCCAAACAACTGTTCAGTACTAGGGATGGGTTGAATCTACTCGCTAGGACTCGTTACTCGGCGAGTAGTAAGGGACTCGCAGGACTCGGCACTCTGCGAGTTTCCCAGTGATTACTCGCACGAGTCCAATGCAAATCAATATCAATCCTAGTTTTGTCAGAAACGCTGACAAAACTAGGATTGCCATTGTTTGCATTAGACTCGGCTACTGTGCCAGTGATAGCAGGGAAACTCGCAAAGTAACTGCTGTTTCTTTGCGAGCCGAGTCCAGCTGTCTTCTCTGTGCAGCTCCAGGGTCCTAGAGCCCGCCTGCTCACAGAGATGATGTAGCAGTGCTGAGATTGTTCTCAGTCTGCTCATTCCCTGTGCATAGACGTCTATATCTATGCACAGGGGATGTAGCAGAGAAGACATCGCGTTTTGGACTACGTCGGACGGAAGAGGTTTTTTTTAATTAAAGATGGAGTCCCTAATGGCTTTTTTTTTATTTCAAATAAAAATTTTTCTCTGTGTTGTGTTTTTTTAACCCTTTATTGGAGATTCTTAGTGGCTGGGTCAAACGTGGCCTGACATTAAGAATCTCGGGCTTAATACCAGCTTGTATAACAAAGCTGGTATTAACCCCTTTATTACCCAGCGTGCTACCGCCACTAGGGCCGCTGGAAGAGCGGGGTTCAGCGCCAGAGGATGGCGCTTCAATGAACGCTCCATCTTCTGGGGCGGCTGCGGGCTGCAATTTGCAGCGGGGGGTGCCCAGAAAGCTTGGGCATCCCTGCGCTGCGGATTCCAGCCCCCAGCTGCGTAGCTGTACCTGGCTAGACATAGAAATTGCGTGGAGCCCCACGCATTTTTTTTTTATTATTTCATGAATTTCAGAGTCAGAGTCTCAGAGTCAGAGTCTCAGAGTCAGAGTCAGAATCTCAGAATTTCATGAAATAATTTTAAAAAATGCGTGGGGCTCCGCGCAATTTCTATGTCTAGCCAGGTACAGCTAAGCAGCTGGGGGATGGAATCCGCAGCGCAGGGATGCCCAAGCTTTCTGGGCACCCCCCGCTGCAAATTGCAGCCCGCAGCCGCCCCAGAAGATGGCGCGTTCATTGAAGCGCCATCCTCTGGCGCTGAACCCCGCTCTTCCAGCGGCCCTGGTAGCGGTGGCACGCTGGGTAATAAAGAGGTTAGGGCCAGCTTTGTATTATCAGCTGGCCCTAAGCACGAAATTTATGGTGGTCACGCCAATATTAGACATGACCGCCATGAATTTCTATTAAATTGTTTTAAAAAAAACACAACACAAAGAAAATTTTTTATTAGAAATAAAAAAAAAAGCCATTAGGGACTCCATCTTTAATTAAAAAAATCCTCTTCCGTCCGACGCAGTCCAAAACGCGATGTCCTCTCTGCTACATCCCCTTTGCATAGATATAGATGTCTATGCACAGGGAATGAGCAGACTGAGAACAATCTCAGCTCTGCTACATCATCTCTGTGCAGAGACATTCATGTCTGTACACAGGGAATGAGCAGACTGAGAACAATCTCAGCTCTGCTACATCAGGCAGCAGGCGGGCTCTAGGACCCTGGAGCTGGCAGCCAGCACACTGAGCAGACAGGAATCTTATCTGTGCGAGTTTCCCAGCGATTACTTACAAAGTAAACGAGTCCAATGCAAATAAATGACAAAACTAGGATTGCTTCAGGCTGAAGCTTCCGAGACACATCTGCGATTTGTAAATCTCACACTACTCGCTATTACTCGCTTCCCCATTCATTAACATTGGACTCGCTAGACTCGCAACGAGTAGCGAGTCCTGTGCTCGGACTCGCAAGAGTCAAGCGATTCCGAGTAATTTAGGATTCGCCCATCACTATTCAGTACATTCAACTCTCTCCTCCGCTCACCACTGCCCCCTCCGACCTCCCTCATTTTTGCTCAGGACTTTGCCACATACTTCAAAAATAAGATCGACCAAACAAGGTAAACCTTTACTGTTCCACCACCCCAACCACTTCACATACCAGACCTCTGCCTTTCCCTTATAACCTCCCTCTCCAACATCACTGAAGAAGAGCTTACTCGTCTCCTATCCAAATCACACCTCACCACCAGTACACTTGACCTCATCCCTTCCCACCTCCTCCCCAATCTCACTAACATGCTCATTCCAGCCCTAGCCCACCTCATCAATCTATCACTATCTTCCGGTACCTTCCCCTCTGCTTTCAAGCATGCCACCATCACACCCATCCTCAAAAAGCCAAACCTTGACCTGACTGCTATGCCCAGCTATCAGTCCATATCGTTATTCTCGTTTGCTTCAAAACTCCTCGAACAGCATGTCCATGCTCAACTTTCCTCTCACTTCTCATCTAACTCTCTCCTTGACAATCTCCAATCTGACTTCCACCCCCACCACTCCACCGAAACTGCCCTGACCAAAATTACTAATGACTTAGGCTAGGGTTAAACTTGCGTCATACATTTGCTAAGTGCATGCGCTATTTTCATGTCTTCAAATCTTGAAAAATACATGCGTTAACGCACCCATAGGCTCCAATGCAAAAAATGCAATGCCTTAGTGCAATTCATTTGACGCTATGTATTTTTGCAACTGCACCAAAAGACATGGTATGCATGCATTTTTTGAACATGGAAGTCTATGGGGAACGCATGCGTTAACGCATGATACATATATGTACCATGTGTTAATGTATGCGTTAATGCATACGCTAAAAAAGAAAAAACATGCCATGAAAATGGCAAGGGAAAAACAGGATCCTTTAATGCATCTTTCCATTGGATGCAAGCTCCCAAATGTGATACTAGTCTAACTGCCAAAGCTACCATCAATGCCAAAAACAGAAACCAAGAGCACTTACAGGATGCAGTCAGAGCCCAAATGTGAAGCAAGCCCAGCTGCAGGCTGATAAATCACCCCTACCAGCAAGATGTGGGAGGCGAACTGCCATGCATACACTGGGCTTGCATATAGCACCATTCACACTGGTACATATGATGCAGAGTGTCTGAAAGCTACCCAACCAGTGTATGCATGGCAGGTCGCCTCCCACATCTTGCTGGTAGAGGTGATTTATCAGCCTGCAGCTGGGCTTGCTTCACATTTGGGCTCTGACTGCATCCTGTAAGTGCTCTTGGTTTCTGTTTTTGGCATTGATGGTAAGGTTTTTTGATGCTACTTTTTTCTAGTAGTTTTTGTACAGTTTTGTTAGGACTGATGAGCATGGGATTCCGTGACGTGGATCATCAGCTTAAATGTCTTGGGCCAATACATGAACCAAAATCCCATTTATAAAGGTTTTTTATTTATCATATAAAAATCTTTTGCACTTTTTTATCCATCCAGGGTGCAGTTGGGCCCATAGGGGCGCCATTCATCTAGTGGTGCAGAAGCATCGTACTGTGCAGCCCAATGCTCAGGCAGCAGAGCGGTTGGGTAGCTTTCAGACACTCTGCATCATATGTACCAGTGTGAATGGTGCTATATGCAAGCCCAGTGTATGCATGGCAGGTCGCCTCCCACATCTTGCTGATAGAGGTGATTTATCAGCCTGCAGCTGGGCTTGCTTCACATTTGGGCTCTGACTGCATCCTGTAAGTGCTCTTGGTTTCTGTTTTTGGCATTGATGGTAAGGTTTTTTGATGCTACTTTTTTTCTAGTAGTTTTTGTACAGTTTTGTTAGGACTGATGAGCATGGGATTCCGTGACGTGGATCATCAGCTTAAATGTCTTGGGCCAATACATGAACCAAAATCCCATTTATAAAGGTTTTTTATTTATCATATAAAAAACTTTTGCACTTTTTTATCCATCCAGGGTGCAGTTGGGCCCATAGGGGCGCCATTCATCTAGTGGTGCAGAAGCATCGTACTGTGCGGCCCAATGCTCAGGCAGCGGAGCGGTTGGGTAGCTGTCAGACACTCTGCATCATATGTACCAGTGTGAATGGTGCTATATGCAAGCCCAGTGTATGTATGGCAGGTCGCCTCCCACATCTTGCTGGTAGAGGTGATTTATCAGCCTGCAGCTGGGCTTGCTTCACATTTGGGCTCTGACTGCATCCTGTAAGTGCTCTTGGTTTCTGTTTTTGGCATTGATGGTAAGGTTTTTTGCTGCTGCTTTTTTTTTAGTAGTTTTTGTAACTGCCAAAGCTAACAAACAGTTCTCCGTCCTCCTCCTTCTAGACCTGTCCTCTGCCTTTGACACAGTTGACCACTCCCTCCTCTCTTCCCTTGGCATCAAAGATCTTGCCCTCTCCTGGATCGCCTCATACCTTTCCAACTGCACATTTAATGTTTCCCACTCCCACACTACCTCCTCATCCCATCCTCTCTATGTTGGAGTCCCAAAAGGCTCTGTCCTGGGGCCCCTACTTTTTTCTATCTATGCCCTTGGTCTAGGATAACGCAAAGTCCCATGGCTTCCAGTACAACCTGTATCTGATGACTCTCAGATCTACCTCTCTGTCCCAGACATCACCTCTCTGCTGTGCAGAATCGCGGAGTATCTATCAGCCATATCCTCCTTCACCTCCCGCTTCCTAAAACTCAATGTAGGCAAAACCAAACTCATCATCTTTCCTCCATCTCATGTATCTTCCCTATCCGATCTATCTATTATAGTAAATAGCACAGCACTCTCTCCCGCACCTGAAATCCGCTGCCTCGGAGTAACTCTCGACTCTGCCCTGTCTTTCAAACCACACATTCAAACTCTTGCCACCTCCTGTCGCCTCCAGTTCAAAAATATTTTCAGAATTCGTCCCTTCCTCAGTCCTCAATCTACTTAAACTCTTGTACACACCCTCTTCATCTCCCACCTCGATTACTGCAGCAAACCCCTTTGTGGCCTCCCGGCTAACTCTCTTGCACCACTCCAGCTAGTCTGTTCTCAACTCTGCTGCCTGACTAATCCACCTCTTTTCTCACTACTCTCCTGCTTCTCCCCTTTGCAAATCTCTTCACTGGCTCCCGATTCCACAACAAATCCAGTTCAAGCTACTAACAGTGAAATACAAAGCCATCCATAACCTGTCTCCTCCCTATATATCTGAATTAATCTCACACTATCTTCCCTCACTTAATGTTTGATCCTCCCAAGATCTCCTTCTCTCGTCCACATTTATTCATTCTTCACACAACCGCCTCCAAGATTTCTCCTAAATATCCCCTCTACTCTGCAATTCTGCGCCCCAACACATCCGATTATCCACCACGCTTGAACCCTTCAGACAGAACCTGAAAACCCATCTCTTCAGGAAAGCTTACAGCCTGCAATGACCACTGTGCCACCTCACTACCACTAGAGCTGTCGCTTCACCACCACCAGAGCTGCCGCACCCCTACCTTCTGTCTCCTCCTCAATATCCTGTAGAATGTAAGTACGCAAGGACAGGGTCCTCTCCTCTCTGTTAGTCTGTCGTTGTTAATTTGTTTACTGTAAACTACAGTATATCTATAATTTTTTATGTACCTCTTCTCATGTACAGCACCATGGAATTAATGGTGCTATATAAATAAATAATAATAATAATCTATGAGGTATCTGGATGTAAATTTTTTTTGTGATACTAACTAGATCTCATCAGTCTTGTATGGTCTACAGATAATTACTGATAATAGCATCCCCTAAAATCTCCTTACCATTGCTAAAGACATACTTGGAATTATAGGTTCATGCAATACAATTGTATATGAGCCTGACCTGAGATTACAAGTCGTTGATATAGCAAGATTGGTACTGGATTCTTGTACTGATGGTGGTTTTGATTATCTACTTGTGTACTGATTATCCTGTTCTGATGGGGGTTGCAATACTATGTTTATGTAGGTTCTTTTGTTGTATTTCTGTACTTATAGTGGTTCTGGTAATGTATTTCTGTACTGATCATTGTTATGGTTATGTATTTTATACTGCTGGGGGTTATGGTGATGTACTTCTGTACTGATAGTCATTCTGGTGATGTAATACTGTACTTATTGTGGTATTGGTGATGTATTCCTGTACTGAATGTAGTTCTGGAAATATATGTTTATACTGTGGGTTGCTCTGGCGATGTATACACAATCGCCTACAAGATTTCTCCCAAATATCCCCCATCCTCTGGAATTCTATGTCCCTACATGTTCAATTATCCACCATGCTTGGATCCTTCAGACGGAACCTAAAAACCCATTTCTTCAGGAAAGCTTACAGTCTGCAAAGACCCAGCTGCCAACTTACTGCCACCGGAGCTGCTGCATCATTGACCTACTGTCTCCCCCCAATATCCTGTAGACTGTAAGCCAGCATCTCCCCTCTGTACCAGACTGTCATTGTTAATTTGTTTACTGTAAACTATATCTATAATTCTGTATGTAACCCCTCTCATGTACAGCACCATGGCATTAATGGTGCTATATAAATAAATAAAATAATAATAATAATAATGTATTACTGCACTTACTGTGGTTTTGGTGATGTATTTCTGTACTACTGCTTGTTCTGGTGATGCATCCCTGTGTTGTTGTTGGTTTTGATGCTGTACACATTTAACAATCCATAACTTGTAAAATTGTATGGCCATGTTAATAAAGTATTGTGCCATATGACAATTCAAGAGTAACTCCAGTTATATTTATGTTGGTATTTAAGGGATTGTCCAAGTTTGTAATGAAAGTCTGCAGTGACTCTATGTGACTCCTGAATCCTCACAGCAATGTGTAGTTCACGCTGTCAGGATTCTACGGTCTTAGTGACGAGTATGGGAAGTCATGTAATCGCAAGTGTGCGATTTGCTTACATTCAGTTACTTGCAATCTAGACATGCCCTTCCTCACATAAGTCACGCGTACTGTGTGGGGCCTTGGACATCTACAAGACATGTGGCCGGAAGTATACAAATTTCATAGTTGCAGTCACATGCTTACCTGATTCTGGCACAGGAGAATTCTGACAATGTACTATGCGCAAGTTGCAGGGATTCAAATTTGCAGTCACATAGAGTGACTGCAGACTTTCATCACAAACCTGGACCACCCTTATAATTAAAAAATTAACCAATGCAGCAAGCCTAATTCTAACAGCATGTAATATGGTCGCTGTCAGGATTCGGCTCCAACAGTAGGTTCCAGTGGTCATTAAATGGCCACTTGTCATTTTCATACTTATGATCATGTGCTGACTACCTTCAGCTTTTTTCAATGAAGAAGGGGCTGTAGTATTTCACAGAACATCAAAATAAATATGGAGAACTGTTGGTACTTGATGGTAAGCATGCAAATCCCACATGATTGGTCACATAATGCCTACTCAAAACACTTTTGCTGTGCATAGGAGGGTGGCGCCAAACAGAATTCTTGCTTCTGGTGCTGCAATACTAAGATCTGCCTTTGGAGCTATACAGTTAAAAATAAAAGTATTAAAATCTCCTCTTTAAAAAATAGATTTGGAATATTTCTGCATCTGTAAAAGTCCTATGAATCAAAATAGAACATTTTCCAACCTGTATAGTAAACTATTTAAAAAGGGAAAAAAAAAGAAAAATTGCTGCTTCTTGGTCATTACACCACCTACAGTTGGGAAAAATAAGTATTTGATACACTGCCGATTTTGCACGTTTTCGCACCTACAAAGAATGGAGAGGTCTATAATTTTTATAGTAGGTACACTTCAACCATAAGAGACAGAATCTAAAAAAAATTCAAGAAAATCACATTGTATGATTTTTAAAAAATAATTTGCATTTTATTGCATGAAATAAGTATTCGATCAGCAGTCAACCAGAATTCTGGCTCTCACAAACCTGTTATAGCCACTTTACACGTCCCGATATCGTCGCCAACTTCGATAAAAAGTCACGTGGTTCGTGCGTTGGCGCCGATATCGTTCTTGCGTTGTTTGGTGTAAATGACCAATTCGATGCAAGAACGATGCCAAAATGATATCGGGGAAGAATTATGCAGGCTCTCCAACTGCCCTATATTGGATGGACGATCTGGCAGGATCGTGCTGTGTGACAGCCCAACAACGATTTGAAGCACAACTTTCCATATTCACTCCCATGTTAAATGGTTGTTCCCTGGCTCGCTCGTACAAGGGGGCGTATACATCTCAGTAGTGTTGCCTGCGAATATCTCCCTGTGTGACAGCTCCTATGCGATCTTGGATTTCAGCCAAAAAAGTGCGCGCTCCCGTGCCGTTGTATACAATATCGAAACGATGTTGGGACGTGTAAAGTGGCCATTAGTTTTTCATTAAGAAGACCTCCTACTCTGCACTCATTGCCTGTATTAATTGCACCTGTTTGAACTCAATAGCTGTATAAAAGACCTGTCCACACACTCAATCACCCTCAAACCTCTACTCTGTGTCCGAGAGCAAAGAGATATGTAAGGACACCAGGGACAAGATTGTAGACATATGGGCTACATGACAATATGCTAGTAGCTTGGTGAGAAGAGAACAACTGTTGGCGCAATTATTAGACAATTAAAGAAACACAAGATGTACCGTATATACTCGGGTATAAGCCGAGTTTTTCAGCCCAAAATTTGGGCTGAAAAGTCCCCCCTCGGCTTATACGCGAGTATACCGAACCAGACGGCCCCCCCGGAGGTATACAGGCCTCCCCATCAAGGTCCTGGGCCCCTCCACCTTGTGCGGCAAACCTGTAAAGTAAAATCATACTTATCAGTGTCCTGTCGCGCTGTCCCCGCTGCCGACATCATGATCCCGGGCTTCATTCCGCGTCTTCCGCCTTCCTGTGGTCGCGGGCAATGACGTCATTGCCCGCGACCACAGGAAGCCGGAAGACGCGGAATGAAGCTTGGGATCGTGATGTCAGCAGCGGGGACAGCGCGACAGGACACTGATAAGTATGATTTTATTTTACAGGTTTGCCGCGCAACGGGGGGGGCCCTGGACCTTGATAGGGGGGCCTGTATACCTCCGGGGCTGCTGCTGTATACAGCCCTGGGGCTGCTGCTGTATACACCCCTGGGGCTGCTGCTGTATACAGCCATGGGGCTGCTGCTGTATACACCCCTGGGGCTGCTGCTGTATACACCCCTGGGGCTGCTGCTGTATACACCACTGGGGCTGCTGTATACTACCTAAGGGCTGCTGTATATACCTCTGGGGCTGCTGTATACTACCACTGGGGCTGCTGTATACACCACTAGGGCTGCTGTATATACCTCTGGGGCTGTATATACCTCTGGGGCTGCTGTATACTACCACTGGGGCTGCTGTATACTACCACTGGGGCTGCTGTATACTACCACTGGGGCTGCTGTATAGTACCACTGGGGCTGTATATACCTCTGGGGCTGCTGTATACTACCACTGGGGCTGCTGTATACACCTCTGGGGCTGCTGTTTACTAACCACTGGGGCTGCTGCTGTATATGCCACTGGGGCTGCTGCTGTATACTACCACTGGGGCTGCTGTATATACCTCTGGGGCTGCTGTATACCACACTGCTGGGGGCTGTATACCTGTGATGGGGTCCACCCTCGGCTTATACACGAGTCAATAGGTTTTCCCAGATTTTGGGGGCAAAAGTAGGGGGGTCGGCTTATACACGGGTCGGCTTATACACGAGTATATACGGTATATCAATTTTACTTGGTCTGGAGCTCCATGCAAAATCTCGCCTCATGGAGTAAGGATGATTCTGAGAAAGGTCAGGTATCAGCCCAGAACTACACTGGAGGACCTAGTCAATGACCTTAAGAGAGCTGGGACTACAGTATCAAAGAATACCATTAGTGCCATCATGAATGAAAATCCTGCAGGTTACAGAAAGGCTCCCTGCTCTTGCCAGCACATGTCCAGGCCCGTTTGAAATTCAACAATGACCATCTGGACAATCCAGGAGAGACATAGGAGGAGGTCATGTGGTCACATGTCACCAAAATAGAACTTTTTGGTGTCAACTCCATTCACAGTGTTTTGAGGAAGAAGAAGGATGAGTACAATCCCAAGAACACGGTCCCAACTGTGAAGCATGGAGTTAGAAACATCATACTTTGGGGGTGCTTTTCTGGAAAGGGGATAGGATGATTGCACTGTATTGAGCGGAACATGGATGGGGTCATATCCATACATGGTCAAAATTGTTGAAACCCCACGTTTAATGATAGAAAAGCCCACAATCATCACATAAATAACTTGAATATGACAAAAGTAATAGTAAATAAAAAATCTATGAAAATGAACAAATGAAAGTCAGACTTTGTTGTTCAACAGTACTTCCACAGATTTCTTAAATATTAAACTCATGAAATAAGCCTGAACATGAAGGCACCTCTGAAAATAATGGGACATGTTACATCAAGGTGTGTCCACTAATTAGCATCACAGTTGTCTGCAATCTTGTAATCAGTCAGTGGGCCTGTATATAGGGCTACAGATGCTCACTGTGCTATTTGGTGACATGATGTGCACCATATTAAACATGGACCAGAAGAAGCGAAGGAAAGAGTTGTATCGGGAGTTTAGAAAATTAGGAGGAAAATTATAGACAAGCATGTTAAAGGTAAAGGTTATAAACAGCTTGATGTTGCTGTGACTACAATTCCACATATTATTCAGAAATTTAAGATCCATGGGACTGTAGCCAACCTCCTTGCACATAGCTGCAGGAGGAAATTTGATGACAAATCAAAGAGACAGATAATATGAATGGTAACAAAAGAGCCCAGAAAAACTTCTAAAGAGATTAAAGGTGAACTTCAAGCTCAAGGAACAACAGAGTGAGATCACACCATTCGTTGTTGTTTGAGTCAAACTGGACTTCATGGAAGAGGACACCATTGTTGAAAAAAAAAGGCAGACTGGAATTTGTCAAACTACATGCTGACAAGCCACAAAGCTTCTGGGAGAATGTCCTATGGACAGATGAGACAAAAATGGAAATTTTTGACAAAGCACATCAGCTCTATGTTCACAGACAGAAAAATAAAGCATATCATGAAAAGAACACTGTCCCTACTGTGAAATATGGAGGAGGCTCTGCTATGTTCTTGGGCTGCTTTGCTGCATCTGGCACAGGGTGTCTTGAATCTGTGCAGGGTACAATGAAATCTCAAGAGTATCAAGGGATTCTAGCAGGGTCGGACTGGGGTGTCTGGGGCCCACCAGGGAAATTGACTCCAGGGCCCACTCACCCGCTATATGCAAACACCTGTTAGCCGTTATACCCATTATAGTGGTTACTCCTGCACATCACTCTGCGCTCACCATTACTGCGATGTACCATTACTGTAGTGTACATTAAAGGGATACTTTGGTGAAAACAAGTTACCAACAATCGTCAGGTTCGGCAGGTGATCACTTAGTTATTGGTGGAATCCGACCAATCAAAACCACATGGTCGGAAGAATGTGGCACTTTTACCCCTTTTATTAACTGCAGCGGCCGGTAATGATGTGACCGCGGCTCCATTCATTATCATTGGAGCTCCCAGAAAAAGGCAAACCCAGCGCTCACAGCCACTGAGGGAGTGAAGAGATCATGGGCGAGCTGTACATCACCTCCAGTCTAATGGGGACAAGACAAACCTATGACTAAGGACTGTCTTTAAAGGGAACCAACCACCTCAGATGACGACTATAAGCTGTTAATACATGTCCCTGCACCCTACCTACACCGTTCCACCTATGTTTTTCTTAAGAATATTGATAAATGTAAACCGAAATATACACTTTATAAAATTACATGCCTGTGTACTTCTGGGCGTCGCCTTCTGGGTCAGTTACTAGAGGGCTGTGTCTCCAGCAGCATGACTGGCTTCTCTAGCCCTCCCTCTTACTTTGCAGGACGTCACATGAAGGGACGGGAGCTGCCTTGCGTGCCCGCCCACTGATAGATAACATCACGCCCTTCATGTGACGTCCTGCAAAGTAAGAGGGAGGGCTAGAGAAGCCAGTCATGCTGCTGGAGACACAGCCCTCTAGTAACTGACCCAGAAGGAGACGCCCAGAAGTACACAGGCATGTAATTTTATAAAGTGTATATTTCGGTTTACATTTATCAATATTCTTAAGAAAAACATAGGTGGAATGGTGTAGGTAGGGTGCAGGGACATGTATTAACAGCTTATAGTCGTCATCTGAGGTGGTTGGTTCCCTTTAAGGATATTGATTTCAATGTGATTTTTAATACTTTTCTAATATAATGAATTTTTAAGGATCTAGATCTCAAGACTCTATGCTGGATATTTTTCTATTTTTTGGACACATAATGGGGATAAAAGCTGCACATTCAGCAGTCGCACCCTCACCAACTAATACCTTATCACATCCTTAGGCCCAGGGCCGTATTTGGAGTTCCTGCTGCCCTAGGCACTGTCAGCGGCCGCCCCCCCCCCCGTCATGGCTCCTCCCCCCCGTTGCAGCCCCTCACTGACAATCTTCCCCTCAGTCGCGGCCTTCCCCCCCAAGCTTCATGTAGCTTCTCCCGCCACATTTCATCATGTAGTACATATAAAAGGTTTGTCCAATCACACTACAGAGACATACTGGTAGGATGTTTACATTGTGAGCCCCAATGGGGACAGTGTTGATGATGTATGTAAAGTGCTGTGGAGTGCATAGTGTAATATAAGTGCAAAAAGTATTATTCTTCATATGTCGTCACAATACCAGGATCTGAGGATCTTCTATTTGAAGGTCAGGGGCTCTCTGATGCCATGTCGCTGTCTGTCTCGTTGTCGTCCTCTTTTGACACTGTAGTGCGGTGGACAAGAGAACATTAACTGGTTAATAACAAGAAGTATGGAGTGTACCAACTGAGCCATAAACCCTCCCCATACCATGTCCAGCAGACATTGTAGGATTACTATATGGATTTTATTATTAGGGTACGGACACACTGGCGTGAAACCCGGATGAGTGCAATGTGTGATTTCATCTCATTGCACTCGGACCAATGTTATTCAATGTCTGAGAGCACTGACGAGTGTCGGACACTTTTTTCTCAGCCAGATTCAGGATGAGAAAAAAGTCGCAACATTCTGCGACAGTCTGCGATTCACACCAAGACTCACCAAACCATGTCTATGGGTCCGACAAAATTACATACCGCACACTGACAGCACATGGACCATCCGAGAGGCATCAGTTTTTTTTCACTGATACATTATCATTCTGTAACTGAGAACACTGTAAAATGTTCCTGTAAATGATTCTACAGTAAATAGCTGCTGAGGAAAGAACAGATTGCACACGGATGTGATCTGAGAGAAATGTCGGACACTTGCACAGCAGTTGGATGCCAAATGGGCCAAAAACCAATGACACTCATCCGACTCTCCTGGATGAGAAACGGACTGATTTTAAGACGGCGGGAGAGAGTGTACCACCATGTCCTCAGCTCTGTGCTGTGTACAGTGTACCACTATGTCCTCAGCTCCGTGCTGTGCACAGACAGTGTACCACCATGTCCTCAGCTCCGTGCTGTGCACAGACAGTGTACCACCATGTCCTCAGCTCCGTGCTGTGCACAGACAGTGTACCACCATCTCCCCAGTTCTGTGCTGTGCACAGACGGTGTACGGTACACTGTCTGTGCACAGCACGGAGCTGAGGACATGGTGGTACACTGTCTGTGCACAGCACGGAGCTGAGGACATGGTGGTACACTGTCTGTGCACAGCACGGAGCTGAGGACATGGTGGTACACTGTCTGTGCACAGCACGGAGCTGAGGACATGGTGGTACACTGTCTGTGCACAGCACGGAGCTGAGGATATGGTGGCACACTTTCTGTGCACAGCACAGAGCTGGGGAGATGGTGGTACACCATCTGTGCACAACACGGAGCTGAGGACATGGTGGTACAATGTGCACAGCACGGAGCTGGTGGTACACTATGTGCACAGCACAGAGCTGGGGAGATGGTGGTACACTATGTGCACAGCACAGAGCTGAGGACATCCCAGAAGAGACAGACAGGCCACAGACGGGCGGCGGGACAACACTGAGCCCACCTGGGAGAACAACTCACAGCACCCAACACACTGCCCAGAAATCATATAGGACAGGCAGGAGAACTACAACTCCCAGCATGCCACACCCTGCCAACACAGGAAGGTGGTGGCAGCTGCATGGAGGCAGACACACGGTACAGCCACCATTATCACCATACACAGCGCCAGCCACAGCCCCAGTCCTCCTGCACCCCCTTCCTCCTCTCCTCTGTCCTCCTGCACCCCATCCTCCTCTCCACTGTCCATCCTGCTGCTCCTCTTGCACCCCCGCCCTCCTCTCCTTTGTCTCACCTGCTGCTCCTCTGTCCTCCTGCACCCCTGTCCTCCTCTCCGCTGTCCCTCCTGCTGCTCCTCTGTCCTTCTGCACCCCACAACTCACACACAGAGACACAAATAGAGACACAACTCACACACACACACATCACACACACAACACACACAGATACAACTCACACACAGAGACACAACTCATAGAGACACAACTCTCACAGACACATCACACACAACACACACAGACACAACTCAGAGACACAACTCAGACACAACTCAGAGACACAACTCAGAGACACAACTCAGAGACACAACTCAGAGACACAACTCACACACAGACACATCACACACAACACACACAGAGACATCACACACAACTCACGCACAGACACAACTCACACATAGAAGACACAGGCACACAACTCACACATAGAAAACAAACAGACAACTCACACAAGACGCAACTCACACAGAAGACACATACAACTCACACACAGAAGACACAACTCACACAGAAGACACACAACTCACTCAAACACACATACAGACACACAACTCACACACACATTTTACAGATACCTTACTGCTGCAGCCCAGGTCTGAGTGTGGGGGCCGCCGTCATCCCTCCCCCCACCCCCATATCATATGGGGGTGGGGAGGTGGGAGCGGCCCACAAAGTTTACTGGGCTGCAGCATTGCATATGGGGATGGGACCGGCCCACACAGACCTGGGCTGCAGCAGGCGCTGCAGCATTGCATATGGCCCATATGCAATGCTGCAGTGCCTGCTGCAGCCCAGGTCTGGGTTTCAGACCCCACTGTGTCCCTCCTAGCTGCTGCATGATGGCATGACTCTGACCATCAGGTTGCTCTGCACTGTCACTGAGTCACAAACTAGTCAGACTCCTCAGAGTCTGAGACTAGTCAGAGACTCAGAGGCAGTCTGGGCTCTGCTCAGGCTGAGGCTGGCACTGCTGCCTGTACTGTCTGTGCACAGCACAGAACACACAGTACCGCCGGCGCAGCCTAAACTATGATCCCGCCGCCCGCCTGCACCATGCTGCAGACTGCAGTGCAATCTGCAGACTGACTGACACCAGCAGCGGCGGTAGCTGAAGGCAGCTCCGGACCTGAAGCAGCCACCACATGGTCACGGAGCGGCACCACGGAAGGCACTGTCTGTCTGTGTCGGGACTCGGGCGCATTTACACATCACATAATTACTGTAGTCGCCGCCGGCGATTTGCTGCCCGGGGGTGCTCTGCAGGAACTCCAAGTCCCCGACTCCTCCTTGGCGGGCTCCAGTGGCGTAACTAGAGTCCGAAGGGCCCCGGTGCGAAATTTGGACCTGGGACATCCCCCACCCAAGATAATATAATGCCACCTCACAGCTGCTCCAGATAATATAACGCCGCCTCACAGCCGCTCCAGATAATATAACGCCGCCTCACAGCCGCTCCAGATAATATAACGCCGCCTCACAGCCGCTCCAGATACTACAATGCCGCCTCACAGCCGCTCCAGATAATACAATGCCGCCTCACAGCCGCTCCAGACAATATAATGCCACCTCACAGCTGCTCCAGATAATATAACGCCGCCTCACAGCCGCTCCAGATAATATAACGCCGCCTCACAGCCGCTCCAGATAATATAACGCCGCCTCACAGCCGCTCCAGATAATATAACGCCGCCTCACAGCCGCTCCAGATAATATAACGCCGCCTCACAGCCGCTCCAGATAATATAACGCCGCCTCACAGCCGCTCCAGATACCACAATGCCGCCTCACAGCCGCTCCAGATAATACAATGCCGCCTCACAGCCGCTCCAGATAATACAACGCCACCTCACAGCCGCTCCAGATAATACAACGCCACCTCACAGCCGCTCCAGATAATATAACGCCACCTCACAGCCGCTACAGATAATACAATGCCGCCTCACAGCCGCTCCAGATAATATAACGCCGCCTCACAGCCGCTCCAGATAATATAATGCCACCTCACAGCCGCTCCAGATAATATAACGCCGCCTCACAGCCGCTCCAGATAATATAACGCCGCCTCACAGCAGCTCCAGATAATATAACGCCGCCTCACAGCCGCTCCAGATAATATAACGCCGCCTCACAGCCGCTCCAGATACCACAATGCCGCCTCACAGCCGCTCCAGATAATACAATGCCGCCTCACAGCCGCTCCAGATAATAAACGCCGCCTCACAGCCGCTCCAGATAATATAATGCCACCTCACAGCCGCTCCAGATAATATAACGCCACTTCACAGCCGCTCCAGATAATATAACGCCGCCTCACAGCCGCTCCAGATAATATAACGCCGCCTCACAGCCGCTCCAGATAATATAACGCCGCCTCACAGCCGCTCCAGATAATATAACGCCGCCTCACAGCCGCTCCACATACTATAATGCCGCCTCACAGCCGCTCCAGATAATACAATGCCGCCTGACTATAATGCCGCCTCATAGCCGTTCCAGATAATATAATTCTGCACACACAGCCACATACATTGCACACGCAGTCACATGCATTGCACACACAGTCACATGCATTGCAATCACAGTCACATGCATTGCAATCACAGTCACATGCATTGCACTCACAGTCACATGCATTGCACTCACAGTCACATGCATTGCACACACAGTCACATGCATTGCACACACAGTCACATGCATTGCACACACAGTCACATGCATTGCACATACAGTCACATGCATTGCACATACAGTCACATGCATTGCACATACAGTCACATGCATTGCACACAGTCACATGCATTGCACTCACAGTCACATGCATTGCACACACAGTCACATGCATTGCACATACAGTCACATGCATTGCACACAGTCACATGCATTGCACTCACAGTCACATGCATTGCACACACAGTCACATGCATTGCACATACAGTCACATGCATTGCACTCACAGTCACATGCATTGCACACAGTCACATGCATTGCACATACAGTCACATGCATTGCACAGTCACATGCATTGCACATACAGTCACATGCATTGCACATACAGTCACATGCATTGCACATACAGTCACATGCATTACACACACAGTCACATACACTGCACACACAGTCACATACACTGCACCCACAGCCAACACATACTGCACCTTCTCTCCTGTGTGCTCCATGCTCCCTGAAGGTCTTCATGCCAGGCCCAGGAAGCAGTGACTAAAGCGCTGTGTGAGGAGGAGGAGAGCAGTCCAGACCGGGAGACTAAGCAGCTCCTCTTCTAAGCAGCTCCTCTTCGGCAGAGAGGTAGGCGTGCTGCTGCATGCCTCCTACAGTCCCCAGCCTGCTCCCGCGGTCTGCAATGCATGCAGATGAAGAAGGGGGGCGGGGTGGCTGCAATGTGAGCGCGGGGAGTGCCAGTAGTCCTCCGGCGGCCGTGATCATCCGCCTGGGGACTGCCCTGTAGAGCGCCACACAGCTGGTGCAGGGGTCGGCGGGCTCCGGGCCCGGTCTCACTTGCGCCCGCCGGGCTCCTTTCTGGAATGAGGTGAGGCGGGTGGGCCGTGGGCGGGAGGGCGCGATGAACGAGGGTGGCAGGGGGCGGGGCCTCCCAGTCAGCTCGGTGCCGGGCAAAAAATAAACACACTTAGATGCCGCCCTGCCCGAATTCCTCCAGGGGACCCGTTCAGGCCCGTTGGGGGCGGGGCTAGGGGGCGGGGCCACAATGCCTGGGGGCCCACCCTGACTTTTACCCGGTAACCCGGCGGCCCAGTCCGAGCCTGGATTCTAGAGAGAAATGTGTTGCCCAGTGTCAGAAAACTTGGTCTCAGTTGCAGGTCATGGGTCTTGCACCAGGATAATGACCCAAAACACACAGCTAAAAATACCCAAGAATGGCTAAGAGGAAAACATTGGACTATTGTCAAGGGACCTTCTATGAGCCCTGACCTAAATCCTATTGAGTATCTTTGGAAAAAGCTAAAACATGCTGTCTGGAGAAGGCAACCATCAAACACGAGAGAACTGGAGCAGATTGCTCTTGAGGAGTGGACAAAAACACCTGTCGCGAGGTGTAGAAGTCTCATTGACAGTTACAGGAATTGTTTGACTGCAGTGATTGCCTCAAAAGGTTGTGCAACAAAATATTAAGTTAAGGGTACCATCATTTCTGTTCAGGCCTATTTCATTTTTCAATTTAATTTTTTATAAAAAATCTGTGGAAGCAGGGTTGAAAAGCGATGTCTGACTTTCATTTCTTCATTTTCATAGATTTTTTATTTATTATTACATTTGTCAAATTCAAGTTATTTCTGTGACCATAGTAGGTTTTTCTTTCATTAAACAAGGAGTACCAACAATTTTGACCACGTGTGTATCCCGAGATTTTGGTCAACAACCTCGTCCCCTCATTAAGAGCATAGAAGATGAGTTGTGGCTGGGTCTTCCAGCATAATAATGACCAAAAAGACACAGCCAGGGCAACTAAGCAGTGGCTCCGTAAGAAGCATTTCAAAGTCCTGGAGTGGCTTGCCGGTCTCCACTTCTGAATCCAATAGAAAATATTTGTAGGAGGTTGAAACTCAATGTTACACAGTGATAGTCCTGAAACCTGAAAGATCTAGAGAAGATCTGCATAAAGGAGTGGGCCAAAATCTCTGCTGTAATGTGTGCAAACTTGGTCAAGAACTACAGGAAACATTTTATCTTTGTAAATGCAAACAAAGGTTTCTGTACTAAATATTAAATTCTGTGTTTCTATTTGTATCAAATACTTTTTTCGTGCAATAACATGCAAATTAATTATTTAAAAATCATACTGCCTGGATTTTTGGAGACTTCTGTCTGTCACAGTTGAAGTGTACCTATGATAAAAATGACAGATGTTTCCTTTCTTTATAGATGGGAAAACTTGCAAAATCAGCAGTGTATTAAATAGTTATTTTCCACACTGTACATAAAAATGTAGCAAAAAAAATTTGTACCCCAGAACCTCTTAACAACCTATGACATTTTTATCACAGGTCACTGGGTTGTGCATAGAGTAAGCTCAGGAACTCCCTAGGAGGCAGACGCTGGATGTCTTACATAGCTGGCATCTGTCTAAAACAGCATCAGCAGGAGCACATTTCCAAAACTGCTGTTGATCCTTTAAATGCCACTGTCAATCACTGGCAGTGGCATTAAAATGACGCAATTGCTGCTGCGATCATGAGAAGCAGATTGGCTACAATGGCAGCTAAGGGCTGAGCTGTGTAGGAGAACTGAAATTTCATTATATATTGTGATTCAGTAGTGTAGCAATATATATTGCAGCATTAGTGATTAAACAATTGCAATTCTCTGAAAAATGCCCACAGGCAACCTTAACCCGTAAGGCCAGCTTCACACCATGGTTTTCTGCTGTCAGGCTGTGTCCGGTGTTTTGCTAGATGCACCAGACACAGCCTGACAGCTCCAGAGAAAACAGAACCGAGGGGTTAATATGCCCTCCAATTCTGTTTTCTGCCTGAATCATCAGTGCGCGCTGATGCCGCTGTCCAGGTCCTGAAATTTCAAAATTGCTGCTAGCGGGGAGCCAGCAGCGGTTCTGAAATTTCAGGCGAAAGCTCTCCAGGTGCTGAACATCAGCGCTGGCCACCACTGAACTTCAGCACCCGGTGTCCGTCAGCCGGATCCAATTTTCTGTTGGATCAAGTGTGATCTGGCGCCCATAGACTCCCATGTTAGGGGGCGCTGCATCGCATCAGAATCGGGAGGATCCAGGAGGATCTGATTTTGTGAGATTTTGGCTCCGGACACAAAAATGCTGCACACTGCGATTTTGTGTCCGTAACAGAAATTGAATGCAGCCTGATGCTGCCGGACAGGGACAAAACTGGATGCAAATAACTACCATCCAGCCCCATCCGGCACCATAGACATATATTAGCCCAAAATCAGGTCCAGGGCTGTCAGGTTCACACTAGACAGCCCCGTACCCGAAATAACCGTGGTGTGAAGCTGGCCTAACCCTATCACTTAACCCTAACACCTAACCCCTGAACCTGTTACCCCAACTATGTGGGGAGTTTTCTTTTGGGCATTTTTCTGGTCACCGACAATTGCAAGTCCAAGTCCCTTAGGGCTGAAAAGTAATGTAAATAAAATATAGGGAAGTTTAAATTACCCACTTTTGTCCATTAATAAATAGATATAAAAAGGGGAGAAAAAAATGGGGCTATTGCTTTATCCCAAAAAGTCTGATCTGTCAGAATAAAAAAATATTTAAAAGTATGTCAAATATAAAAAATAGAAACACCAGAATTGTCCCTCTGTTGCCTAAAAAAACAATTAAAAGAGAATAAAATATTGTATATACTCTAAAACGATATTGAGAAAAACTACAGCTCAGCATGCGTAGCACAGGCCTTCACAAAGCTCCATGGATAGAAAAACAGAAAAGTTGTTGATCTCGGATAATAACAAAAATTTCTTAGAAGGTTATGATATTTTTTAACCAATAGATATACAAAATGATCAAACATGTTTGGTATCGCTGTAACTTGAGAAATCCTAATTAGAGATGAGCGAGTATGCTTGTCACTACTCGGTACTCGCACGAATATCACGGTACTCGGGCTACTCGGCGAGTACCGAGTAATCTCGCGATACTCTTGCTATGCTCTGGGTCCACCTCCCTGCATGTTGGTGCTCTTTACAGAGCCAGCCCGCATGCAGGAATTGGCTGACAGACACTGTAATGCCACAGCCATGTTGGTTGTGGCATAACAGTGATTGGCTGGCCGCCACGCGTGATCAGGTCTTTATAAGGCCAGACCGCACTGTGCTCGTCATTCTGCGCCATTAGACAGTTAGTGTAGGGAGAGCTGCTGCTGATTGAGGGACAGATTTGTGGCCTTTCAGCTAGTGTAGGCACAGGGCTGCCAGTCTATTTACCACAACAGTCCTTCTGAGGACTACTAGAGCAGTATACAGGCAGGCAGGGAGGCAGGGTATATATCAAACTTCGCTGTGCCAGTATACCAGCCTGCATCGCATCTGGGGCTGGTTTCCAGGCTTATCCATCCCAAAAAGCGTGCTTTTAGGGATTTATTTAGCTCACTATAGGCAGGAGTTGGTTTTAGCTCAAATTAGGGTACACCAAAAGCCTTGTGCTAAAAAACAACTCTTCTCTGCACTAATTTAGCATCTAATTGCTGCTACTGTAGGTTGCAGTGTTAATTAGGGTACACCAAAAGCCTCGTGCTAAAAACCTACTCTTGTCTGCACTAAATTTGCATCTAAGTGCTGTTACTTTAGGTTGCAGCGTTAATTAGGGTACACCAAAAGCCTCGTGCTAAAAACCTACTCTTGCCTGCATTAAATTTGCATCTAAGTGCTGCTACAGTCTGTTGCAGCGTAAATTAGGATGCGCCAAAAGACACGCTATTGTAGTCAGCGTTTGTGTCTGACTAGTCCACCTGCAGGACCTTAATTTCAAAACTTAGGGTCGTGCTAAAAACATACTCTTGTTTGCACTAAATTTGCATCTCAGTGCTGCTACTCTAGGTAGCAGCGTTAATTAGGGTACACCAAAAGCCTTGTGCTAAATACCTACTTTTGTCTGCACTAAATTTGCATCTAAGTGCCGGTACTGTCTGTTGCAGCGCAAATTAGGATACGCCAAAAGACACACTATTGTAGTCAGCGTTTGTGTCTGACTAGTCCACCTGCAGGGCCTTAATTTCAAAACTTAGGGTCGTGCTAAAAACATACTCTTGTCTGCACTAAATTTCTATCTCAGTGCTGCTCCTCTAGGTAGCAGCGTTAATTAGGGTACACCAAAAGCCTACTATACCTACTCTTGTCTGCAGTAATTTAGCAGTATACATTCAGCAACACATTGAAAATGCCCAAGTCCGGTGGCAAGGGACAAGGAACTGGATGTGATGGTGGTGCAGGCAGAGGACGAGCCCGTGTGCAAGCTCGAATTGCGCCACGACAAATGCCCACATCATCTCGCTCGACTTGGTTGTCACAATTTCTAGGTGAACGCAGCAGTACTCCACTATTAATATTATTATAGGTTGTTAGTTGGATAGTGGATAATGCTTCCAGTCAGTTTGGCACCACCACAAATACCCTGTCTTCAACACGGTCAAGTGTCAGTAGCCGTGAGAGTGGACTGCACATTCCACACCCTGATCCTCCTTCTTCCCACCATGCCGAGTGCCCGGACCCGGGACATAACTGATCCCACACTTGGACACTCTGAAGGGCTGTTCAGTTATCCATTCGCAGATTCTGGCCTCTCACCAGCTCCAGTTGAAGTGGGTCATGAGGAGATTGTATTTACCGATGCCCAAATATTTGAGCAGCCACGGTCTCACGAAGGCAACGGTGGGAACGTGTCTCACCAAGAGGTGGACGATGATGAGACACAATTGCTAGAAAGTCAGGAGGAGGACCAGGGTGCGGAAGTGGAAGACGACGTGGTGGATGATCCAGTAACTGACCCAACCTGGCAGGAGGACATGCAGAGCGAGGACAGCAGTGCACAGGGGGAGTTAGGTGTAGCATCACAACAGGCCAGAAGAAGCAGGGTGGTGTCCGCAGAAGGCAGGCAACCGTTCCCAGGAACAACAACACGAGTGATGTTGCCAGTACAACTGCTAGGTCTTCCCGAGTCTGGCTGTTTTTTAAGGTGTCTGTAGATAATTCGAAAAAGGCCATTTGCAACACCTGCCATGCCAGCATCAGCAGGGGTAGCAAAACTAGCAGCCTGACCACCACCAGCATGATCAGGCATATGGCAGCAAAGCACCCAACTTTGTGGGATGTACAACAGAGTACAGGAGCATTGTCTGCGGGTGACACCGCTGCGTCTTCCACTGTTGTGCGTGCAAGCCAATCCCCTGTCCATACTGCAGGCGAAGATGCCTCCTGTCCTTCCCCTGTACTTGCACAAGCAGAAGTAGCATCATCATCAGCCACGTCCTTGTCCCAGCGCAGCGTTCAGTTATCCTTACCCCAAACTTTGAAACGCAGGCGCAAATACGCTGCCAACGCCCCATATGCCACAGTTCTAAATGCACACTTTCGCGACTGCTTGCACTGGAAATGTTGCTCTTTAGGCTGGTGGAGACGGAAGCATTCCGCAACCTGATGGCGGCGCCTGTCCCACGTTACTCGGTCCCTAGCTGACACTATTTTTCCCGGTGTGCCGTCCCCGCATTACATAAGCACGTGTCCCAAAACATCATACGTGCCCTTAACAACGCAGTTTCAGGCAAAGTCCACCTAACCACGGACACGTGGACAAGTGCTTGCGGGCAGGGCTGGTACATCTCTCTGACGGCACACTGGGTTAATATTGTGGAAGCCGGAACCCAGTCTGACCTTGGGACGGAACACATCCTTCCGACACCGAAGATTGCAGGCCCTAACTCTGTCAGGGTTTCACCCAACGTGTACAGTTCTGGCACGTCATACTCCTCAGCCTCCTCCTCCTCCACTTCACCCTCCACAACAGTCCCAAGCTGGAAGCACTGCAGCACTGCCTCGGCTAAGCGGCAACAGGCTGTGCTGAAGCTAATATGCATAGGTGACAAACCCCACAACGCTGAAGAGTTGTGGACAGCTCTGAAACAGCAGGCAGATCACTGGCTCACACCGCTGAACCTACAGCCAGGCATGGTCGTGTGTGACAATGGCCGCAACCTTGTGGCGGCTCTGAGGCAAGGCGAGCTGACACATGTTCCATGCGTGGCCCATGTGCTCAACCTCGTGGTTCAGCGTTTTATTAAATCCTACCCGGAGCTGTCTGATCTGCTCATCAAAGTACGCCGCCTGTGTGCCCATTTCAGAACGTCACCTACTGCTTCTGCCGGCCTTGCCGGCTTTCAGCGCCATTTGCAGCTTCCGGCTCACAGACTGGTGTGTGATGTCCCCACGCGTTGGAATTCCACACTGCACATGTTGGTCAGGATTTGTGAGCAGAAGAGGGCAGTTGTTGAGCACCAGCATCAACTAGGCCGTCGGTATACGGTTCAAACTCCACACATAAGACCTCAGGAGTGGACATGGATGTCCGACATATGTACCATCCTCCAAAACTTTGAGGACTCCACCAAGATGTTGAGCAGCGGTAACATCATCATTAGCGTCACCATCCCGCTTCTCTGTCTTCTAAAACGCTCTCTGCTCAAAATCAAAGACGATGCATTGCAGGTGGAGCAGGATGAGTTGCAGCAAGAAAACGTACTGGGTGATTACACACAGCCCAGCCTCATCTCATCCCAACGTGCATTGGAGGACTATGACGAGGAGGAGGAGGAGGAAGAAGAAATGGAGCTACTTTCATTCGGAATTGACGGTAATACATGCACAACCGTCAGACCGTCGGTTGAGCGGGGATGGCCAGAGGACAGGGGAGAGGAGGAGGAGGAAGAGGAGGAGGAGGATGAGGAGGAGGAGGTCAGCATGACCAGTCATGCTGTTGGTGAGGACCCAGAAGTCTTGACTGTTAACAGTCTAGCGCACATGGCTGACTTTATGTTACGCTGCCTGTGTCATGACCCTCGTGTTATCAAGATCTTGACGGACACTCATTACTGGTTGGTGACACTTTTAGACCCACGCTACAAAGAGAACTTTATTTCTCTTATTCCCAAAGCGGAGAGGTCTACAAAAATGCTGCAGTACCAGAAGGCCATAGTGGCAGAATTATTAAAAAAATTCCCTTTTGAAAACGCTAGCGGCGGAGGTCACGATTCTGTGGACAACCAAGGTGTCCGGCAGAGAGAGGCACAAGTACAATCCAGCAGAGATAGGGGAATACTCTCAAAGATCTTGCACACTTTTCTCAGCACCCCCAGTACCACAGGCCCTGAGGTGCGGGGTAGTGTCACAAGGAATGCAAAGTTTGCAAAGATGCTGAGGGAGTACCTTGCTGATCGTACTAAAGTGCTCCTAGACTCTTCTGTGCCTTACAATTATTGGGTATCCAAGCTGGACACGTGGCAGGAATTGGCTCTCTATGCCTTGAAAGTCCTGGCGTGCCCTGCCGCTAGCATTTTGTCAGAGTGTGTTTTTAGTGCCGCAGGTGGAATCATTACAGATAAACGCACCCGCCTGTCAACTGAAAATGCTGACAGGCTGACTTTAATCAAGATGAAGAAGGGTTGGATTGGGCCTGACTTCACCACACCACCACCAAATGATAGCGAAATTTAAATTTGGTGCCAGTAGATTCCCATGTACCTCCGCACACCCACACATCGGTACAGACTTCATGTGTTTGGCTACTTGCTGTACTGCTCCTCCTTCTCCTCATCCGCCACCATCATATAATCAGTGTGACCATAGTTCATGATGCCACAAAAGCATAATTTTTGGACATCATATTTGTGATGATGATGCACCTAACCGTTCTAAAGTTAGGCATTAGTTTCATGTATACCCCCCAGGGGTACATGTTTTAGTCCATGCTTCCAGAATGGGCATTACAAGTACAGGAGACCCACTCCTTTGTAATGGGAACAATTTTTAGAGGCTCTCCTCCATGTTTCATCCCAGGGGCATCGCAATGCCTCCCAATTTTTGGCTTCCCTGACTAGGGAAATAGTACAGCAGACTCACTTGCTTCAAATGGGCACATTAGTTTATAAGACTCTCACGCATGTCTCTATCCAGGGGCATTGAAGTGCTACCCAATTTTTGGCTTCCCTGACTAGGGAAATAGTACAGCAGACTCACTTGCTTCAAATGGGCACATTAGTTTATAAGGCTCTCATGCACGTCTCTATCCAGGGGCATTGAAGTGCTACCCAATTTTTGGCTTCCCTGACTAGGGAAATAGTACAGCAGACTCACTTGCTTCAAATGGGCACATTAGTTTATAAGGCTCTCATGCACGTCTCTATCCAGGGGCATTGAAGTGCTACCCAATTTTTGTCTTCCTTGACTAAGGAAATAGTACAGCAGACTCACTTGCTTCAAATGGGCACATTAGTTTATAAGGCTCTCATGCACGTCTCTATCCAGGGGCATTGAAGTGCTACCCAATTTTTGTCTTCCCTGACTAAGGAAATAGTACAGCAGACTCACTTGCTTCAAATGGGCACATTAGTTTATAAGGCTCTCATGCACGTCTCTATCCAGGGGCATTGAAGTGCTACCCAATTTTTGTCTTCCCTGACTAAGGAAATAGTACAGCAGACTCACTTGCTTCAAATGGGCACATTAGTTTATAAGGCTCTCATGCATGCCTCTATCCAGGGGCATATTGGTGTCTCCCAATTTATGGCTTCCTTGCCTAGGGCAATACTAAAAAAGACACACTGGCTTACAATGGGCACATTTTTTGAAAAAGCCCTCATGCACGCCTCTATCCAGGGGCATATTGGTGTCTCCCAATTTATGGCTTCCCTGACTAGGGCAATACTAAAAAAGACACACTTGCTTACAATGGGCACATTATTTAAAGAGGCCTTCATTTACGTCTCTTCCCAGGAACATGGAAGTGCCACACAATTTTTTTTTTTAAATTCTTTGATATAATCCAAAAACCTAACATAGGAGATGATGGGAATACAGGTGTGACACGGTCCGCGCTGCTCCAATGTAAAAACTCACCAAAAGAGTCACAAAGTCATCAGTAGATTTAATCTTTTTAAGGAAGGAGGATTAAAAAGATAAAATCTACTGATGACTTTGTGACTCTTTTGGTGAGTTTTTACATTGGAGCAGCGCGGACCGTGTCACACCTGTACTCCCATCATCTCCTTGAATTTCACTACTGGTCAGTAGTTGGTGGAGGTCCTGCAGCAGCTGAGAGATTCTTCTCAAAACGCCTTCAAACCAGTTGTGGGGCCCACAACTGAATCAGGTGAGTGGCTCCTCAGCATCACTCTTTCTAGAGTCACTAGTGATAGGGCACTATTGCGCCTCTTGTCCCCCACCCTCTTATTTTTTGCAAAAACCTAACATACACCGGCTCTGTCTCACAAGTGGGTATGAGCCCTTAATATTTTTTCCATGAAAACCGTTTTGGTACCTTTACACGCCGCCACAACAGGATGGATACAACCCGCTACAGGCTACAAATGTAGCTTGTCGAGCCAATATCGCCCGTAGTAGCGGCGTCTGAAGACGGGACGACACAGCCGGCTACAGATACCTCTGTATCCGTGCACTGCCCATAAACATATGGCAACATCGCCGATTGTAGCGAGCTGTATCGGCGTGTAAAGAAGCTACAGAAGGGAACTCTGGACACCCGGCGATGTAGCTGCAATGTGGCTAAGGCGTCACCCATGCTGCGTGATACCGCGCCCCTTCAGCGATCATTGGTGGAAGATGCTGCGTTACGATTGGCCCTTGCCTCACAGCCCTCCATCTTGGATGAGCTGTCCCTTCAGCACTACACATACGCGCCGTATGCACGATCAGATAGTAGTACAATTACGCGGACACACACTTGAACGTAAAATCATAAATGGCCCATGATGTACATACAGTGTGCACATCATATCAACATGAAAACGAATAATGCGGGACACAGCGCACAAGTGTGTGTTACGTACCGCTCTGGCTTATTGCACAGCAGCTGCCGTAGAAGTGTTCCGGGTCTGGCAGTGCGCGCAGCGCGCACACAGATGCACACAATCCCATACCACATCGGAGGAGATTACCCAGTAGACAGATCAGAGCCGTGTTGTACGGACTGCACTGTGGGTCTGCTGCAGTAGGGGCCGCATAAGTGTGTCGGCCGAGTCTGCGTGTTGGCCTACTTATAAAGGTGCGTCACCCCCACAGCGGTCGTAATGACGTCATGACGTTGGTTTCATTTTCACTCTGCCTGCAAGGTGCCAGCCCCGCCTCTGCACACACCATAGCAGTCATGGCAGCCGTGCACCGCGCCGCAACATGGGGGATGGCGGAGCTGATCATCCTCATTGATCATTGTGACCGTCGGGACTATTGGGGCCACCATCACCACCGCCACCCCAGGCTGCGCAATCGGTGCACCGTGCGGCG
The DNA here is from genome assembly GCA_033576535.1 of Allobates femoralis. Taxonomy (NCBI): domain Eukaryota; kingdom Metazoa; phylum Chordata; class Amphibia; order Anura; family Aromobatidae; genus Allobates; species Allobates femoralis. The sequence goes on from JARQOC010000007.1 coordinate 196,326,320, forward strand.
GATCCAGCGGGCCCTGCTCTGCAAACTGGGGGTACAGAGGACAGTAAAAGCGATCCAAAAAAAGATCGCTGACTTGAAGCACAAATGCCCAGGTCGCATACTGGACATCCGTGCCAGGATTGGCAGGCTGCGTGGTGAGTAATTGTTGCCCCAAAACACACACCGCCACATGTGCATGTCCCACAATACACAAAAATGATGGAAACATATGACAAGGGACAGTGTGGCCTACACAATCAAACACATCTTCACAGTGTTGTGCTCATCCAGTCAGCCCTAAAAATGGCTCACACGCACAGTACATGCATACAACATGAGTGTATGCATCCAGCATCACCTGGTTGATGCTAAGTAAGGCTGGGGTCACAAACACAGATATCTGCCCACATATTGTTTGCACATCTCTGTTTGCAGTCAAATCATGGTCACATGTTGACATTTGGAGACAGCCTCAAAATGGAACAATGTGTCCATGCTTTCACTGCAACCAGAGATCTGTCAACAATATCTGGCCACATATCTGTGTGTGTGTGACCCCAGCCATAGCCGTCAAATAAATACCCACACAAGCTCTTTGTAGGACAACAATGTGTAGGCATGATCTTATTACGTCTTTTATGTTCAAATTTCAAACTAGATGCTGAATCCTCATCAGAAGAAGGGCCCCATGCCCCACCCCCAGGTGGCCCATCAAGAACCCCACCACATCAGCCTCAAGTGGCACCCTTGTCCCCAGGGGCAACACCTTCCCCCGGGCCTCAGGAGCCAGACGTCCCGTCAACCACCGGGACAGAGGACGTGGAGGACCAGTCCGCACCTGGCAGCCCGCTGGAGTGTGACCAGCTGTCCCCATCTGCCTGGCTGCTGGAGGAACACATCAACTCCCCACAGGAGGGCGAGGAGCAGCAAGTACCTGGCGGCCCAGAGGAGTCTTTGCCCCGTAGCCCAGGACCACTGTTACCCCTGAACCACATAATGTGGCCACGGAGCCCCAGCCCGGGAGTAACACCAGCTCCCACTGTCTCCAGCTCAGTGGCGAGTCCTGGGGTGACCATGTCCCCACACAGTGACTATGGTGGTAAGTGTGTTATGTTGCCACACACACCCTGCACACTGTTGCTTCAATTTCATCTGGGGCCAAACAATTTATGTAAACAAAGTAAACCATGTTGGTTCTCCCTTTTTCCAGATGGTGAACGTGCGGGCTCATATGGATGGAGCTTGACCCCATCTCCCTCCCCGTCTGATGGTGAACTGGATTTGGAGGAACAGGGTAAGTGGATGGTTGCGGCCAGTCATGAATAACCATCAGCAGTGACGAGTGTGTACTAAAGTTTGTGTTTACTCCCAATACAGGTGCCCCTACCATGGAGGAATTCATCCAGGCCCATCAGGCATTTGTGGCCCGTTTGACCACGGCTCTACAGCGTGGCCTGCAGGACCTTGGCCGCCTGGCTCAAATGCTGGCGGACCTACACCCACACCATGGTTCACACCCATGAATTTGAGGAGTGCATTGTATCCTGGCCAAACATGGCCCCACAAACAGTTGTCCTTGTTGGACCCTAAAATTTTCACACGTTGGCTTGTTGCCTTGCAAAAGTGAAAATATTGGTTTGTATTTTTTTTTGCCCCCGTTGGGCTCTTTTCTTATAGTGTCCCACATTGGGACCATCACAAGTGTGGACCGGCTAGCCCCATCTGGCCTACAATCCCTATACTGTCCCACATTGGGACCATCACAAGTGTGGACCGGCTAGCCCCATCTGGCCTACAATCCCTATACTGTCCCACATTGGGACCATCACAAGTGTGGACCGGCTAGCCCCATCTGGCCTACAATCCCTATACTGTCCCACATTGGGACCATCACAAGTGTGGACTGGCTAGCCCCATCTGGCCTAAGCCTTCCTTGTATGATGGCAAATGTCTGTGACACATGTATGTTTACAATAAAATGCTGTTCTAACTTTGTTATACGCTCCTTCATGTGACCTTACTAATATTTGGTGACCAAACCTCACCATAACCTAACTATGTGAGGCACATCACAACATCCCTTTGTGAATGTGCTAAGACATTCCAAATGAACCGATGGTGATCCTGCTGAGCGAGCACTGGCCCATATTGTGTGGCTTGGGGAAACCTATTATTGGCCACAATTCCATTCACCCCCAAAAACCCACACAATCCTTATTCTGAAATGAATACACAATTGTGTTAATAAATAAAATTTATTCCAGCCTGGAATTTAAAATAAATTACAAATAATAGAATTTAAGTGGAAAAAAAAATTTAAAAAAACCCACTAATTTTGGCCAAAAATCAATAAACAAAATATACATATAAAACCAAATTCCTGAAATTATAAAGTCCAGACTGCCAATTCTGTGCATTGGCTACTAGTGTCCACATTACTCCTCTTCTGTCGGCTCTGACAATGCCGCATCCCCCCTCCTCTGAGGGCAGCCCCGACCTGCCCCAGAACGTCTGGTTGAACGACGATGTGTTGAGGGGGGATGGGGTGACTGTGGCGGGGCCGGTCTTCTCACGGGCCGAGATGGGGCAGCTGGTGAAAGGGGCCACAAGGTGTGTTGCATGGGGGAGGGGACGTGGCAGCCCCATTGAAGGGCCCCATCCTCGGCAGCATCAGCGGCATTGTGGAACACCCTCAGAAGGATCTTCTTCTGGAGCGGCTCCATCCCTCGCATTCTGTTGCTCATGCAGAGGGCGTCGGGGTCAATGTGGGTCCGTTGTTCATCCAACAACACGCGTCGGGCCCAGGTCGCCAGCTCCGTCTCAGGTGGTGCAGGACGTCGGCGGCGACGGATCCCGGAGCTGGGACCTGGGCCTGGACCCACATCACTCGCCGCGCCCTCCTGCTCAGCCCCAGATGTCATGGGCTGAGCATCATCAGCAACAGAATCCTCGGCAATGGAGCCGTCCTCTTCTGGGGCCTGTGGGTGGGGAAAAAATAAAAAAAAAAAAACATTAGTGGAGGCAATATCAACTGTATACATTCACAACAGGACTCTATATACCACTCCCACACACAGCAAGCCCAACTACCAGAATGGAAAATGAGGAATAACACAGTAAAGCAAATAAGGTTCAAGACCCCAACACCAGTGGTTCTCCTGTACACTCACCTCGACCATTCCAGGAGCTCAGCTAAATACATAATTAGTTGTTTGTCACGTAGCCGTAATCCAATATTAGGACATGTCACCACAACACCTTGATACTGGGGGCTGTGCTGGCCAATGACACATATTGGGCACCTTCCCATTAGGACTCCTTTATGGTGAGAATCCACCCCTCACTCAATTACCTTTAACCCACTGGCAACAAAGCCAACACACATGTGAGACAGCACCATTTACTACATGGTACTATGTGGCTGTTTGAGAACAAACCACCTGCTATCTTGAAACCCTTAAATAACTAACCTAAACATACCAAGATGTTGTGGAAGAAGCAACATTGCAATACGGCTGGAAGCATAGAATAGAAAAGTCTGGTAAGTCATGGAAGGAGGGCAGATAGATTGACACCCCAAGGTGTGCCGCAGCAAGGAGGTAAATATGGCAACACATTTGGTGTGAAGGATTTATCGAAACACACATGTGAAGGAAACATTGTGGCCCACCACTGTCACACAATTACCCACCTCCTGTGGCGCAGGTGGTGATGCAGCCGGGCCTACATGGGACGCAGCAACGGGGCAGTTGGTGGTCGTTCGATGCGGGCGAACCTCGCCCAGGATGAAGGTGAAGAGGGGATAGTACCATAGGGTAGGTGATGGTACCTCCTCTGCTCCAGCCCCTGAGCGACGACGCTGGTACTGAATGTGAGCCCGCATGAACGCCGACCTCATGTTCTTGATCTTAAGTGCCACCATAGGCTGGTCCCACGTCTTGCCTACCCTTGGCTCCAAGCGATTTGCCAGAGCCACAAGACTCCTGTAGGCCTCGGCCCTCGCTGCCCGATTTTTATATTCGGGCAGCGAGCTGCGCCACAAACATTCGTGCCGCTGATACTCCGTGAGAAGCTGGGATTCCAATTCCACAGTACCCCTCGGCATCTGCCGATGAAAAATTAAAACAAAAAGAACACAGTCACAACACAAGGCATACCGACATTTCAAAACTTGCCACAATCATACACATAATCATTAACTTTCTACAGTGATCATCTATGCAGCTATTTTGTGGAGTGAAACTGGCCATGAGTGTGCCATTTTCTCAATCTCAGACCGCTACTAACTCAAACACATGTATGCAGCCAATCTCAAGCACCGGATATCGGTGTCCACCTACAGATGTTTCAAACATGATTTCTGTCCCCAATGTACCTATTGCAACACACCTTGACACGGTGTGTGCGTACATACCTGTAGAGGGCAACATGTGACCTAACACGTTGTGTGCTAACTAGTACCTGGCCAGTGTCCACAATGGTAAGGGTCACTATATCAGAAAGGCGGGCTGGGTGTGTGGCAACACTGCACATACTACATGTAATGTGCACCCAGATGATCATGTAGGTGTTCCTCCAGACGTGGAAGTCCCATTTTAACACATGTACCCAACATCCCTGGAATGTCCGCCACAATTCTACCACCCCTGAAATGTTGATGTGAAGTACCAGCCAAAGAAATAACAGCGTGCTCTTTTACCATTGCCAAAAAGCAGAAGGTGCAATACATACTTACACTATATAAGTAGAGGCACTACCTGGCTACTGGGCGACACAGAATAAGGTTCACATATTTAATATTACGTGTTCAATATTTGCATGCCGCTTCAAACATGGCCATACACACATCGCCTAAGCTGCCTGTGCCAGAACCAGCTGCGTTCATTACATTTTCTTACAAACCGCTAAAGAGGCTTACCGTCAGAGCAACAGAAGTCAAACAGGACACTAGTAGCTCAATGCACATCGACGTCTGGACACGGAGCAGTGGCCATTGACCTGCCTTTATAGTCCGGGACACCAATCACAGCGGACACAATAATGCACATCCTGAAGGGGCACCTGGGTGCGGATTTGCCTTCCGCTAATTGGTGGAGATCGCTGAATCGTGATAGGTTGGCGGCCCTTTAAAAGTTGCCCATCCCGCCAAACATTACGCTTGCTGGCCAGACCCATTAGGTAAGTTTTTGTGGACACACATGGAATTGGCGCAGGGTGGGGTGCATATGTTGATGTTCTTGGAGAGCGCCGGAGACTGGTGTAGCGGCCGATATAGGGGTTTGTATTTTTGGGGACGAGATATAGTGTAGTGTGTGGGTTAGGATACGGCATTTTGTGTGGGCCTTGACACTTTTGTTGAGATACATTGCTGTGTTTGTTTGCAGACAACATACAGGAGAATGGATGCATGACTGTAGACGGAACTGTGTCACTCATGTCGACTGGATCGATTTCTGCATACTGGTTGTGGCCAATGGAGACTGTGTTCAACGGGAATGGGATGACCCAGGGCTTTGAGGTGTTGGGCGCCAGACATGGCATACATGTGTATTTAAAATGACACCTTCAAAAACCAATTACACCATGGGTAACCATCCGCAGTCATGTGCAATGTTGTTTGGTTCATGTAGCCTTCCTCAACCTTCCATATCGGGGTACGTCACATTCGTTATTCTTCTCATTTTTACTGTAATCAATTGACATTATGGGCTGTGTCATGGATTATGGGACCTGTTTGACCAACATTATTGGTGACACATGTCCCTTTCTAACTCACCTAGGTGCAGATGTGTGAATTTTGGGAGCTCCCATTGACGTTGATGTAGAGGAGGCCACTCTCAATCGCCGTGTGCCATGTTGTTTGGGGTGACTACTGGGTGTTTGCCGTCCTTGCTTCAGGGTTGTGTTTTGGGCCCACACAAGAGATCCCATCCTCTTGGCTATAGTGTGTAATGGAAAAGAGGTGTGGGTTGCTGAACCTGCTGACTTGCACACATTTTGGTCTATGTACTCATGTTGTGCTTTCACATCTACAGGTGCTGATATTGAGGATGCAGAATATCCATGACCGCAATGTTATCGTGGCTCTTGCGTTGGTGGAAGAGCAAATGTGGTATCAGGATCGGTATGAAAGGTTGATGAGGCGCAGACAGCGGCGGATGTGGACCCGTGATTGGCTTCTGAGGCGGGAAACCCGGGGCCACATGCAGCTGTTGCGGGAGCTGGAGCTTAACTGTCCTGATGATTACCGAAACTATCTCCGTATGCCCGAGGACTGTTTCACCTTCCTATTGGAGCGTGTAGGGCCAATGATAGCGCGTCAGGACACTATAATGCGACCATCAGTATCAGCTGCTGAGCGGTTGGCGATCACTTTGCGGTTCCTGGCTACAGGGCAGTCCATGACATCCCTCACATACGTGTCACGTGTCTCCCTGCCCCTGCTGAGCCGCCTGATCCCTGAAACGTGTTGGGCCATCTGGAGAGCTCTGCAGCCAGCCTACATGAAAATGCCATTAACCGCTGCAGAATGGCTGGAAGTGGCCCAAGGGTTTGAAACCCGGTGGAACTTCCCCAACTGTGGCGGGGCATTGGATGGTAAGCACGTGAGGATTACCAAACCTGCCCACTCTGGCTCTTTGTATTACAATTACAAAGGGTATTGTAGTATAATCCTCATGGCTGTAGTAGATGCCAACTATGAGTTCCTCTACGTGGATGTTGGAATGCCTGGTCGCAACTCAGATGGGGGGGTGTTTGCCCTAAGCTCCTTGGCAACACTACTAGGGAATGGTGGGCTAAACTTACCCTCAAATGAGCACACGACCGAACATCTCAACTTTGCGTTTGTGGCGGATGAAGCATTCCCACTTCAGGAACACCTACTGCGGCCATATCCCCAGAGGGCCCTTACTTCTGTGAGACGCATTTTCAACTACCGGCTATCCCGGGCCCGCCGTGTAGTTGAAAATGCGTTTGGGATAATGGCCAATAGATTCCGGATTTTTCATACACCTATACATATGAAACCGGAGTCTATTGAGGCGGTAGTGGTGGCCTGCTGTGTGCTACATAACTTCCTGCGTCGTAGGGATAGGGCATCATACACGCCAGGAGGTTATGTAGATAATGCAGACGCTACAACAGGGGAGCTCCGTCCAGGGTCTTGGCGTGATGAGGCCCATGTGATTGTGCCACTCCAGCCGCAGAGCCATGGCCGCACTCGGCAGGAGGCCAGGGACAGTAGAGAAGCTTACTGCTCCTACTTCAATGGGTCTGGTGCAGTGAGCTGGCAGGACCAGGCCATATAATGTGGCTGGCTCTGGGAGTTGCTTTTTGTGTTTTCAATGGAGGTGACAGCAGGTTAGCTGCACCCCTTTAATGTTTGGTTGACCTTTTCCATTCTCTTTGTTTGCATTATGTGCATGAGTTTTCATTATGTAGTTATTTAGTTAGTTAGTTTAGGTTATTTTAGTATTTTTTCCATGCACAGTTTGCAATGTGTGGTGATTTGCTTATCCATTGAATTTGCCTGATTAATGTCACCTGCTCTTGAATTCTACAATGTTTTTACTTCATGTATATTTTGTTTGCACAAGACAAGGTCAAGATTCATGCAATATATTAAACCTTTTTCTGTTGGATCCAACATCATCTGTGTGAGCCTGATTACTTGGTGGAGGAGGGCAATGTGATGCAGGGTTGGGTGGGGGCCTGGGATGTCATAGCCACCTATTGGCTGGGATTGTGCACACAATATGTGTGGGTAGCCATGTTTTTTCGGAAAGTCTTTTGCCCAACAGTGTTTGTGGCCATTGTGCGTACATGATCCTTTATTTTGTTGTAGGCAGAGGGTCCCCTGCACACAGCACATTGATGCAGGACATATTCTTGTCAGGTGTTTGCTAATACACTGTCACACAGATCTTTGACTTGGTGCCTTGGAAGCTGTTCCACTACATTCACATCTGTCAGCACATATATTAAACCCCATTCAGCCTGTATACATACACATACTTCGCCACAGTTGTCACAGATTTTTGACAGAAAACGCACATACTGTCTTTTGTAAGACGCTAATGTGTGGCACACAAACGCACCTCAGTTCAATCTGCACACGCGGCTGTCACAAGCGCTGATCGTGCGTGACACGGCAAACACTTGTACTACGCACACATAGCCCCGGACCGCTACTTTAATACACACGGGATATGTGACTGGCCACCGCTCTAGCGTGACCCATTACCATCGATTTGGATGCATTCGCCAGGCTCCGCCATGTCACAAGCGCTTATTCCGTGCCACACTCCGTTCACTAGTACGGCACGTCTCGGCCATCCGCCCTTTCCGTCGTGCCCAATCACAACTCCGTAGTGTTGGCCAATGGTTGTGGTTTGGGCGCGGCGTACAGGTCTGTGGCACGCCTATTTGTTTTACGTCCTGCCTTTGTTGCTCCCAGATCACTCTGTGGTGGCTGTGTGTAAAGCTGGTACGCTGAGCTACAGACGGCTACTTGCGACACCCGGCGATGTATGTAGCTGTAGATGTAGCGTAGCGTAGCGCACCTTGTGGCGGCGTGTATAGAGGGTGCGGTTCCCGTTGGTAACCGTTCGGCCGTGCTCGTGCACGTCAAGTTGCCGTTGGTATCCATCCTGTTGTGGCGGCGTGTAAAGGTACCATTTTGGTTTCATTTTGTAACGTTTTCAGTCCGTAAAAGTGGCGTAATAGTCTGACAACATTGTTGACATCAGTGATCTTGGGGTCTGAAATGCTTCCAGGGGTCTTCCCCATGCTGTTCCCATGTCATTTCAGCACTGTTCTGATACTTTTGTGACATTTTTAGGCTTTTTCCATGCTGCCGGGGGTCATGTCAGAAAAATGCTCGGGTCTCCCATAGGATAACAATGGCTCGGTGCTCGGGCCGAGTACACAAGTATCTTGGGATGCTCGGCCCGGGCTTCGAGCACCCGAGTATTTTAGTACTCACTCATCACTAATTCTAATTTGTTATTTTTTTTTACCAAAGAATGAACATATAAAAATAAAAGCCAAATAACAATACCAGAATAGATTTTTTCTTCCATTTCACCCAGCACAGAATTTTTGTCTCTCTTTTTTCCAATTCTAAGTATGGTAAAATGAAAGGTTTATTAAAGGCTACGATCAATCCTGCAAAGCATTGCACAGTTTCATCAACTAAATAAGTTATGAAACTCAGAAAAGGTGACACAACCCAATTAAAATACATATTTAATATCGTCATTATTGTACTGACCTGAATAAGCATGTTTCCAGGTCACACAGTTATCAATTGATTTTCACCAACCAGCCCACTGTGTGAAGGAAACATGGACTGTGCCTACAATACTCTTTTTATTACAAGTCTATTTTATAATATATGTACCATAAATGTCATATGGAAATGTATTTCTTAATAACCCAACCAAACAAAATAGCATGAAGGAAATACCATTCACGTTACTATTTGAATTGTGAACTCTGCTTAGCTCCATAAGCTCAATGACCTATTTCCTTTTAAAATATACCTCTCTAATAATATCTGTTATCAATAACTTCTGGCTTAGCAATTACAAGTTATCTAATTAGTTATCCAGATACAACGGCTTGTACACTTGTAAATCAATATATCCAACCCCTTTGTTTGGACTAGTGATGAGTTTCTGCCACAAAATCTGTGTGCATCACATCTGCATTGCTGAAAGGGACAAATGCAAATTCAATTATATTAACTATTTGCATTATTTAAATAGATTTGCTATTTTCCAGTCTACATTATAGAAAGTAGTTTTCTTTTTACCAATTAAAGGATTACAAACTTATTGTTATTATTATTAATATTATTAATTGTTATAGCGCCATTTATTCCATAGCACCTTACATGTGAAAAAGGGGCATACATAATAAAAGCAAGTACAATACAAGGCACAGACTGGTACAAGAGGAGAAAGTCCCCTGCCCACGAGGGCTCATAGTCTACAAGGGATAGGTGAGGATACACTAGGAGAGGAGAGAGGACCCGGCCCGCTAGGTCTCATAGTCTACAAGGCATAGGTTAGGATACACTAGGAGAGGAGAGAGGACCCTGCCCGCAAGGTCTCACAGTCTACAATGGATAGGTAAGGATACAGTAGGTGAGTAGAGAGGACCCTGCCCACGAGGTCTCACAGTCTACAAGGGATGGGTAAGGATACAGTAGGTGAGGGGTGAGGACCCTTCCTGTGAGGGCTCACAGTCTACAAGGGATGGGTGAGGATACAGTAGGGGAGGAGAGAGGACCCTGCCCGCAAGGGCTCACAGTCTACAAGGGATGGGTGACGATACAGTAGGAGAGGAGAGCGGACCCTGCTCATGAAGGCTCACAGTTATCTACAAGTGATGGAAGAGGATACAGTAGGAAAGGGTAGAGCTTGTGCTGTGGATGTGTGGTGGTCTAGTTCTGAGAGTTACTGCAGGTTGTAGGCTTGTCAGAAAAGGTGGGTCTTCAGGTTCCTTTTTATGGTTTCCATGGTAGGCAAGCGTCTGCACAGGAGAAATCTTCTATGCGACTGTCAGAAGGAAAGAGAAAAAAAAGAGAAAAGAAGATCTTGTAGAGTTGAAGTCGGCATGCCATGGTAGAATACGGAATAAATAAGTATTAAACAAATATTTCTTAGAGTTTATTAGTGGAAATAATTTGAGATATATTAAAAAAGATGGACAATAACTATTATGAGTTTATTAGAGACCAATGTGTCCTCTAACATATATGTCATTCTGTTGACACTAGAGTAAAAGAAAAAATCCCTTTTACTGCAGTGAGGTAATAATTGTAAATAGATTCACCGAATGGACTTAAAAACATAGAAAAAAACTCACCAAAATTTGCCAGGTAAATACCCATTGCACTTAGCAGCGGCTGCCAGCTCCTCTGAGAGGCAACACAGGTGTCTGTATGCCGGTACTCAATCACCTACAACCCACAGTGGGGGCGGTTGTGACACCAGCGTCCGGCCATGCTGTCAGGGAGATGACTGGTGGCATTTAAAGACACAAGGTTACCATAGGGCTCTGCCACTCATGATGCATGCAAGGCATAGTGTCAGAACAGCCTATTGGTCATGCCCTTCTATTAGATCAGGCGGGCTGCTCCGCACTGATTACATGCCTCACAAAATGACAGACGCCCCCCAGAGGGCTCAGCCTCATACTGCAGATAAAAAAAATGCAATAAAACACTAAAGATGAAAATATGTGGTTAGGACTGGTAAGTGTGAGGGCCCTTGACCGTGGGTTACCAGCTTACGTACTTTGGCCAAAATACCACAAACACCTCACATTTTCATCTTTAGTGTTTTATTGCATTTTTTTTTCTGCAGTATGAGGCTGAGCCCTCTGGGGGGCGTCTGCCATTTTGTGAGGCATGTAATCAGTGCGGAGCAGCCCGCCTGATCTAATAGAAGGACGTGACCAATAGGCTGCTCTGACACTATGCCTTGCATGTACCGTGAATGGCAGAGCCTTTGGTAACCTCGTGTCTTTAAATGCCACCAGTCACCTCCCTGACAGTATGGCAGGACGCTGGTGTCACAACCGCCCCCACTGTGGGTTGTAGGTGATTGAGTACCGGCATACAGACACCTGTGTTGCCTCTCAGAGGAGCTGGCAGCCGCTGCTAAGTGCAATGGGTATTTACCTGGCAAATTTTGGTGAGTTTTTTTCTATGTTTTTAAGTCCATTCGGTGAATCATATAACATAAATCATACATGTCGCAAAAGGCATGTGGTTAGGACTGGTAAGCGTGAGGGCCCTTGACCGTGGGTTACCAGCTTACGTACTTTGGCCAAAATACCACAAACACCTCACATTTTCATCTTTAGTGTTTTATTGCATTTTTTTTATCTGCAGTATGAGGCTGAGCCCTCTGGGGGGCGTCTGTCATTTTGTGAGGCATGTAATCAGTGCGGAGCAGCCCGCCTGATCTAATAGAAGGGCGTGACCAATAGGCTGCTCTGACACTATGCCTTGCATGTACCGTGAATGGCAGAGCCTTTGATAACCTCGTGTCTTTAAATGCCACCAGTCACCTCCCTGACAGTATGGCAGGACGCTGGTGTCACAACCGCCCCCACTGTGGGTTGTAGGTGATTGAGTGCCGGCATACAGACACCTGTGTTGCCTCTCAGAGGAGCTGGCAGCCGCTGCTAAGTGCAATGGGTATTTACCTGGCAAATTTTGGTGAGTTTTTTTCAATAATTGTAAATAGCAAGTATATATCGCAGAAGCAGGAGTCCTCTGCAATGTAAATTCAAAATACTTACACTGGGGCTTGTAGTTCCACATGTTTTGTTAATACACTGACGGCTGAGTTTACAGGTTAGCCAGAGTGCAGGGTGGATATGGCTAACCACATTCCTCCCTTCCATGGGTATGTCTATGGGATTTAATGTTTGTTTGAACACATGGTTTTTGTGCTGGCAAGTAGCCATCTTGCTGGAGGCACAAGGTCAGGAGATCATGTACCCACAGCTTGGGACGGCTCTCTGGCAGAGCCTGTGATGGCTCTCTGAGTTTGGGGAATCTACCAAGGAAAAGAGCGTCTCCTACCTAAAAGCAGAGGACTGATAGGAAAACATCTTATGAACCCAGTGATCAGTGATCACCGATTAAAGTAAGGAAACATATATCTTGTACAAGCTGCTTGCAGTGGTCGGGAGGAATCTCCTCAGAGTGATTGTCTGGCCTGTTAAACAAAGGACATCTGAATGTACAAGTACAACTTTACTTTTTCTTTGTTAATTATATTTGCTTATGTCATTTTTGTACATTACAATTTGTATAGATCCATTCCACATCCCTGATGAAAACCTAAACGTGTCAGAAACAATTATCAGATAGAAACAAATAAAGATTTTTTTTTGCATCATCCTCTGACTCCTTGTTTGTGTGCCAAGGTAATTATTTATGTATTATATTTTTTTCCTTTGTGCCCTAAGATAATGTTGAGCACGGTTTATTCCTTGGGAGTGATCCCCGTGAGGCAGTTTCTCTAAACGTCAAGATTGACAGGATTCAAAGTGTGGAGCAGAGCTCGTCGAAGGTAACCTCAGTGAATGAGGAATGTGTGTAAAGTCGTCCTATTGGAACAGACTGGAGGTCATAGTATGTTTTGGTGAAACTGTACGGGTGTGTACCCATAATTGAAATACAGTGTGTATCATTTTCCTTCTGTGCAGTCTATGTGGACGTTAATTAACTGGATGGACTGTTTGAGGCACACAGGAACTGTTCTCCATTTAATCTAGTAGCTAACCAAGTGTCCCCCAACACATTCAGTGAGCAAATCACTACACTGCTCTATAACTTTTACATTTTATGTGCAAAATTATATCATGATAGTAATATCCACAAACACAATAAAAAACGTCTATCCACAGTAACAGTTCACATTTAGTAGTTGATAGAGGTAAAATTAAAAAAGAAACTATCAATAATAATAATAATAATAATAATAATCATTTGTTTCTAACTACCTCCCCATGTCTTTTCTCCCATTCACATCTAAACTACTAGAACAACACGTCCATCTTGAACTGTCCTCCCACCTCGCCTCCTGCTCTCTTTCTGACCGTTTACAATCCAGTTTCCGATCCCATCACTCCACCAAAACAGCCCTAACCAAAGTCACCAACAACCTATTAACCGCCAAAAGCAAGCGAAACTACTCCGTCCTCCTCCTCCTCAACCTTTCTGCTGCATCTGACCATTCCCTCCTACTGCAGATTCTGGAGTCTCTTGGTTTCACTTACCTAGCCCTCTCCTGGATCTCCTCATATCTAATGGACTGGACATTCAGCATCACCCACTCCCACACCTCCTCTTTGCCCTACCCCACCTATCTGTTGGAGTCCCCAAGGCTCGGTTCTGAGCCTCCTACGTTTCTCTATCTACACCCTCGGCCTAGGACAACTCATTGAGTGCCGCAGCCTTCAATATCATCTCTACGCCGACGACACCCAGATCTATCTGTCTGGGCCTGACATCACCTCCACACTATCCAAAATTCCACAATGCCAGTCCACCATATCATCCTTCTCTGCTCGCTTTCTAAAACTGAACATGGACAAAACTGAGTTCATCATATTCCCCCCCAAGTCGCTCTCCCATTCTACCAAATACATTAATATCAATGACTGCTCACTCTTCCCAGTCCCCCATGCCAAGTGCTTTGGGGGTAATCCTCGACTCTTCCCTCTCCTTCAAGCCTCACATCCAAGCCCTTGCCACCTTCTGCTGACTCCAGCTCAAAAACATTTCCCGCATCCGCACTTTCTTGACCATGACACTGCAAAAACACATATTCATGCTCTCATCTCCCCCTTTAACTACTGCAACCTCCTGCTCACAGGCCTCCACACTGCCTCCCTTGCTCCTCTCCAATCTATCCTAAACTTCGCTGCTTGACTAATCCACCTGTCTCCCCTCTACTCGCCAGTCTCTCCCCTCCCAAGCCTCTCACTGGCTCCCCACTTCTCAGAGGTCCCAGTTCAAAACCCTAGCCATGACATAGAAAGCCATCCACAACCTGTCCCCTCTATACATCTCTGACATGGTCTCCCGACACCTGCCCTCACACAACCTGCGATCCTCTCAAGAGCTTCTTCTCTACTGCCCTCATCTCCTCCTCATATAACCGCATACAAGACTTCTCCAATGCATCCGCTATACTCCGGGACTCGCTCCCCCAGCACATCAGAAATTCGCCAACCCTAGGAACCTTCAAAAGAAACCTGAAGACTCACCGCTTCCGACAGGCCTACAACCTACAATGAGACCCGATCCACTGCACCATATCACGATTGGCACTACCCTCTCCTACTGTATCCCCACCTGTCCCTCGCAGACTGTGAGCCCTCGCGGACAGGGTCCTTTCCCCTCCTGTAACTGTATGACTTGATTGTGCATTAGATTCCATATGTGAAGCACCATGGAATCTAATGGCGCTATATAAATATATAATAATAATAATACTATGGATATGGCTTAAAAGTAGAACTTTGAAGACTGAAACAAAGAGGCTTAGCCTAGCTGCATATGAACAGGCTATTTTAAACAAATGATATAAAAGCCAGAATAGTAAAGTCTAAGGACTTGAACAAACGTACATATTTTCAGTCCAAATGTGATACAAAAAAACATTGGATCACATTCTTTGATCCGAGTGTGTCCGAGAAAAAATCATAGCATATAAAAAATTAGACAGTAATTGGAGAAGAGTGTAGCCTGATTTATATGGATGGACAGAAGGGAGAAGATTTGTTTTGTTCCTTTTTCTCCTCATCCGAGAAAATTGGATCATTTGCTGGTCACACTCTACTCAAACTCTGGTCAGAGGCAGATTAAAGTGTGATTACCATATTTGTACCAATTTGCTTGGATGAGAGAAAATATAGTTGTGTGGCCCTAGCCTTATAATGATGTCAGGTGCCAACTGTGCATAGAATCTAATGACACTGTAGACCATGCTCTAAGTTCATGTTAAAACAAATTGCATAGATTGACTAAAAAGGGCAACATAACACGATGGCAAAAATGATTTTTTGGAACATTTGGGAATATCACCAGCTGCACACTAAGAAGAATACAACTTAACCATCTGTATACATCTGCTCTGTATAATCCCACCCCCCACCACTGATTGGCAGATTTATGACTGCATAGTGTATACAGAAAGCTGCCAATCAGTGATATGGGCGGTGACATACAGAGCTCAGCATTCAGAGAACCCAATAAATCTGCAGTAGATGAAATAATAATTTGATTAAAAAAAAATGCATCCAGGAACCCAGTATGTGATACCTCACTGGAATCAGGGTCTATGTCTACATAATACTACACAATACTACTGTACACAATACTACTTTCATATGAGATAGCAAAAAATCTAGTGACAGATTTGCTTTAAAGAAGAGCATTCATCACATGATCGATGAACATAAATTAATAATAATAATAATATTTATTCATTTATATAGCGCTATTAATTCCATAGCACTTTACATACTGTTTTTCAATTTTCAGGATATAAAAGGGAAGAGGGTACATGTGGTTGAAGTATGAAATATTACAGATCAGGAAATTAAACCGCAGAAATTACTTACCTGGGACTTCCTGGACAAAAAACATTATTAATAAATACTATATGTCAAGATATTAGATTGACCGGTAGATAAGACTGGATATTCCCTTTAAAGTTTTATCCTTTTCTATCTTTTTATGGTGCATCTTCCACAATAGACTTCTATCATTGAGCTATGCTCTTTGAACATGTACATGGAGAACAACCAGCCAAAGGGGAAAAGGCCAGCAGGAACGCTATGATCAAGACTGCACTTTTAATATGTTTTCTCAATTCTTAAAAGCAATATGTACAGGTATATTTCTTACATGGCAGACTTCACAATCTTATCCATTTTGTGCTAGTGACGTTTAGTTCTGGATTGACAGTGGTGTTAATGTCTAATTTACTTGTATTAAGGCTGATATTTGGCATTATAATTAAGTGTAATATCATGAACTTCATGGTACCACCAGTGCACCATAGTAACTGAACCCACCAAAAGCTGTGGAGCCACATCTAATGTGGTTACATAGTTGCTGATTAAGGAAGACTGGCAAAATGAATGTTCTCATGCTATTCACATTGCTTTTTGTTATATTATTCCTATATTATTAATAGTAGTAAGCCTCAGGCGCCCTTCACACTGCATTTTTTGCACAAACGTGTGGATCCTTGAATTTCAAGGATCACACGGACAGGCACGGATCTGTGCCAAGGGAGGCCAACTTATATCCACTGGTCTGTTTTTTAATGGATCCATCATCAGTAAGCAGAGATAGGGGTGGGTGGAGCCATACCTTGCTTCTGTACATGCTATGTACAGCAAAACGGATCCGTTTTACGTATCTACCTCCATAGACCCCATGTTATTTGATGCGGACCATGACGGATCCATTTCTGTCCATTTGTGTTCGCTTTTGTGAAGGCAACCCAAATTCGCAACAGTCTCTGATTCTTGGTACAAGAAAAACGCATACATAAACAGATCCCTGACAAATATGACACAAACGGATGGCCCCTTTGGACCAATCCGTGCCCATATGGATACATGGGAGGCCAAAACGGATCCCTGGCTATTCGTTTTAAAACGGATAGACATGGATTCCAAAAAACGCAGTGCAACCTTATCAAGCTTCATTAAAAAGTATCAAGATTCTATGATGACTCTTCTTTTCATCAACTTGTTGTTAACAGCACTACATTTGCATAGGGAAAATGGCCACTGATCCTTTTTACTGAAGCCTGATATATACTGTGAGTTATGTATAGTTTTTTTTTTTTTTTTTTTAATGAAAACTTGTCAGCAACTTTATGCCACACCAGCTATCACTGTCTGTAACTGCAGCTTCATAGTACTATTCTAGCTGAGATTAAAAGGAGAATCGGGACTTCAGATCTGCACTGCCAATGGAATACACAGGTCCAGATAGATTTTCAGAGTTTTATTAGGGCCAATGCATTTCGTAGCTTTCTGCTACTTCATCAGACATGATTGTGCACTGATTAAGTAGTGGACGCTACGAAACGCGTTGGCCCTAATAAAAGTCTGAAAACCTATCTGGACCTGTGTAATGTTAATGGTGAAAAAAGGCATTTATACACTTACATTTTCTGAGGCAGTGACCACACCTTGGAGGATGTAGTCACTCTGGCAGGTTAATAGTTAACTCACTAATAACTTCTCTGTATAAAGGACCTGTGTGATGTCCCAACCATGTGACCATAGTGGGTGGATCTAAGCTAGCAAAATCATTATCACGCTGCGGTCAGATCCGGTCCGGGGATGTCAGGGATGAACCTGACAGCCCCGGACCGGATCAGCACACAGAACTGGAGGGCTAATTTGCGGATCTGACCACAGTGTGAAGCCGCCATTAGATTTCCGAAACCAAAGCTGTCCAAAAAGTATCCAAGTTGTCAAAAAAATCCTTTATGGACACTTTACACGCGGCAACAGGAAGATAGAAACCGCCAGGTGTCGGAGACAATTGTACCTTTTACCTTCAAAACACCTTGCAGATACCTGAATTACACGCAGCCACTTCAAGGTGTTTTGAAGGTAAAAGGTACAATTGTCTCCGACACCTGCCGGTTTCTATCTTCCTGTTGTCGCGTGTAAAGTGGCCAATACTGATTTATTTGCTCTCAATGTATTTAACCTCATATCAGAAAATATTACAGCTGTGTGAGCTTTACATTTACCTACACAGTAATAAATTGACAAAGGCATATACAGTTATACTTTTGCTTCTTTCCATCCACAATTGTACTGGTTTATTTAATGCATGGAGGTTGGGCATGATGCATAATAAAATTTAACTAAAATATTACTAATGTTGTTCTTTCTCTATTCTCACACTATTTTAATCCATAGGTCGCTTGTGTATTAAATATCCTGTAGTTAACAACGATAAGGGCAATAATGAGAAAACCTATTAAAACTACTCTAAGTCCCTGTGAAGTGGGGAAAAAAGTTATAATACATTATTAATATTGATTGATTGAAAGAAATATATGCGCAGGAGTGATAGATAATTATTGATATGAAGATTTTAAATAGCTATAGATGGATGGCTAAAAATGACAGATGATAGGAATAATAGATATTGTACTTCCGTGTAACATACGGTATATAGAGAGCACACTGCAATTAGTTCTATATGTGAGAGTCAGTATTCTACACTTATATTTATAGAAAACTTTGCGCATGTGTCTGCATAACACCTTACTTTCTACCCGGTAATCAGTAATCAACACTTGTTAAAATGCAGATTAAATTATATATCAATCTATATGGTATATCACCAGGCCTACAGCTAATGAAATGCAATTAAAGTTGAATTAATGTGAATGAGACCTTGAAAAATAAGCTAAGAATAGGGAGGACTCGTAAAATTGTTTTTGTATACCAAGAAATAAAGGGCAACTGCTGACGATATGACAGCAACCGCTAAGATTTCAATATTATAGTAAATTGACACAAACACATTATGTCAGACATGTGACATAATATTGTCATATTCACAATGAATGACATATTTGCATGCATTCAAGAGTAAACTAACACAGGTTAATGAATAGGAGGCCTAATTAAGAAAATGAGGGTGTTAGATGCAACGGGTGGAATTTCAGTTCTGTTCTGAGACAGCTGTCAGTAGTGGAAAACTCATCACCTTCAACTCACTACCAATGGCAACTATGGATAAGTTACTAAAGTAGAAATGCAATAATTAGTAAGGAGGAACAAAGCAAAATAGCACATCTGATGAAGTGGGAAATAAGCACTATCGTAAAAATTGAAAAGTGATTGCAGGGTTTTACAGACTCCGGCATATGGCAATTATTGTGCAGTATTATTGTAACCTACTCTGTACTTGGTAAAAGAACACTCCTCAAAATGTCCAGGGCGATACATGGGTGGACAAACAGACAAGTGCTTAGTTTGGTGTGGACAATAAACCATTTTGCTTTGGTTAAGGAATTTCTATAAAGGGTTGGGAGCAGTAAACTGATCCTGTGCTCTGGGTCAATGAAAACCAAATATAGATTCGAAGCCATAATGATGTATATCAGTTTTTTGTAAAGTATTACTTAACTAGATGGTGGCCTGATTCTAACGCATTGGGTTATTCTAGAATATGTATATAGTTTATGTATGAAGATTTAAGAATAATGCAATGTGAAGCTGGGTCTAAATCCCGCGGTAACATCGATGATTGGCCATGGCCGGACGGCCGTGACCAATCAGCGAAGCGTGGTTCAAATTCCACGCCAATTTGCGGCCAGACTGTGCCTGTCGCTGATTGGTCGCGCCAGCCGCCCGCCACCAATCAGCGACACGGCATTTGTGTAACAGACAGAATTAGACGATTATATAGCAGATACCTACAGCAGTGCAAGTGTTCAGCGGTGTCTGTGTGCAGCAATGTCTGTGTGCAGCGGATCACCAGAGGGCAGCTGTCAGCGGCCCTGGGCGTGCGGTCCAGTCCCCCCGGTGCTTGGTACCCCCTGGTCTCCAGTTCCCCGCTATCCGGTCCCGAGTTCTGCGGCCAGATACGGCTCTTGTGGCCGGAGTGCGCCTGTCTTTTTGTGTGTAAATGAAATCCCATGTCACTGATTGGTCGTGCCTGGCCGGGCGCGACCAATTAGTGACACGGGATTTCTGTTACAGAGAGACAGACAGAGACGATAAGATGATTACATAGCAGATGAAGAATATTTTACAAAGCGTGTTCAATACTTTTTCCAGGTGTCAATTCTCTGGTTTGATTTCTTTGGCTGTGAGGATGGAGGAGGCTGTGAGGATGGAGGAGGCTGTGAGGATGGAGGAGGCTGGCCAGCACTTTGCCCCCGTGCTCCGGGCGGGTAGAGGCAGCTGGGCGAGTCACAGGCTAGCATGGAGCTCGGCAGGCGAGGCTTCCCCTCCTCGCTGGCCTCCACCCTTTGGCCTCCCACCGACCCCTGAGACTGTCTGGCGTGGAGGTGGCCGGGGCGAGACAGAGGCAGGCGCTGGGTGCCAGCGTGGAGCTCCATGGCAGCATGGAGCTCGGCGGCTGAGGCTTCCCCTCCGCGCTGGCCTCCACAGCGCCGCAATTGTGGTCATTGTGTCTGTTGCTCTGCAAGAGACATCCCGCGTCGCTGATTGGTTGACCCCGGATGCCCGCGACCAATCAGCGACGCGGGATTTCTGTTACAGAAAGAAAGACGATATAAGGCAATTATGTATTAGATTTATACTGCCTGCTAGAGCATATCATGGCTATAGCGGCTATAATAGGAACAGGAAACTTAACCCCTTCCCGAACAAGCCCATAATAGTACGCCCTTGGCTGTGTCCCTCCCTCTGATGCGAACTCACGATCTGAGCTTGCATCATTCCCCACACGTCAGCTAATACGATCACCTGACATGTGTAGTTAACAGCACTGATTGGATTAGCGATCCGATCAGCACTGTTAATTTGAATTGTGCTGTCAATCACTAACAGCATGATCCAAATCACCGCGGCATAGATCGCTTTATTCCCCGCCAGAATTGGCGGTCCCGTGATGCAATCATGGGACCTCGATGCATTTGTAATGATAGCCTGGGATCAACTGAAGACCCTGTATTCTGTCAT
The DNA here is from genome assembly GCA_033576535.1 of Allobates femoralis. Taxonomy (NCBI): domain Eukaryota; kingdom Metazoa; phylum Chordata; class Amphibia; order Anura; family Aromobatidae; genus Allobates; species Allobates femoralis. The sequence continues at coordinate 196,347,536 of JARQOC010000007.1, forward strand.
GAATCACTTCCTGTTGGCGATCCCTGAGCTCCGACGCCATAAGAAAGTGAACATTTCTGATATGCAGAGTGATGCTAAAAGAGGACCCGTCACCCCCCTGCTGCATGGCAATCTAAATTCAGCGCTGAATGCAGCATGTCTGCTGCATTCAGGGAAGGGGTCCCACATGTGTCTGTGTGCTGTGTACCCCGAGATATAGCCCTAGGAAAACTCACTGTTAAAAGTCAGGAGGGCATTCCCTGGTGCTGGAGCCAGCTCAGTTCACAGGGCCATTCCCTCCCCCTCTGCTTCTCTGTGCCTCCTCCTGCTGTGCTGTTTATGCTTTGTTCAGACAGCAGGGCAGGAATCTGGAGCTGACATCAGGACAAATGATTTGCATGCAGTGTGTGTCTGGATGAGTGACAGAGAGGAGGAGGGCAGAGCCAGCACAGCAGAAGCAGCACAGAGAGGCAGGGGAAGAGAATGGCCCCCGTTAATCAAGCTGACTCCTGCTCCAGGGAATGCCCTCCTGACTTTTAACAGAGAGTTTTCCTAAGGCCATATCTCGGGGTACACAACACACAGACACATGTGGGACCCCTTCCCTGAATGCATTCAGTGCTGCATTTAGATTACCATGCAGCAGGGGGGTGACAAGTCCTCATGAAGCATCTCTCTGCATCGCAGAAGGGATAAAACTGTACAGTGCTGAGGCACCCTAAGGGACAGTATAAAGTAAAGTCAAAGTAAAAAAAGTTTTAAAAAGTATGAAGAAAAAATAAAAGAAACACAAAAGTTCAAATCACCCCCTTTTGCCTGATTGAAAATAAAACTATTTAAAAAATACTCATATTTGGTATCAACACATTTAGAAATGCCTGATGTATCAAAATATAAAATCAATTAATTGGATCTGAAGAAGTCCGAACGCCAAAATTAAGTTTTTTTTAGTTGTCGCAACATTGCAATAAAATGCAATAACAGGTGATCAAAACAGCGCATCCACCCAAAAATGGTATAATAAGAGCTGCAATAAATAAGCTATCACACAGCCCCAGATCTAAAAAAAATTGAGAATGCTACAGGTCTCAGAAAATGGCACTAAAGGTGTAATTGTTTGTCTTTCAATACTTCAGATTTTTTTTCACCACTTACATGAAAGTAAAAGTATACATGTTTAGCATCTACGAACTCGTTCCGATCTGAGGCATCGAACTGACATGTCAGTTTTACCATGTAGTGAACGTGATCAATGAAAAAAACCAAACAAATTGTGTAATTGTACTTTCTTTTTGCAATTTAACCACACTTGGAAATGTTTTACCATTTTCCAGTGCACTATATGGTAAAATAAATGATTTCATCCAAAAGTACAACTCATCTTGCAAAAAACAAACCTCATATGTTTAAAAAAAAAAAAGTACAGAAAACGGAAAATCGCCTGGGGTGAAAGGGATAAAACAAGCCTGCGTGCAGTTTTGATCATGAAAAACGGCTGACAGTGATCTAAAGGGACTTGTTTATTATAGTTTTTTGTCGCGTCATCATAGATCCATTCAAATTAAGTTGTCCTATACATAAAACTTTCAATAAAGTTCTACTGTTTCCACATGTGAACCAGACGTTTTCCCAAACTCTGAAGTCCCTGTGATGATTGATCCAAAACCACCCTCTGCTCTTGATTGATGGCTGTAGAGCCTGCATAAGTGTAACGAAGGTGAATAACACCAATTGTCAAAGGTGAGGGTCTGTGACCACATGAAGATGATACCACTCATTCTGATAACGTACCAGCAACCAAAACTCATAATTCACTTAAAGAGGTTGTCCACTACTTTAACATTAATGGCCTATTCTTCGGATACATCATCACTGACTCATTGGCAGGTGTGCAAAACCCAGCACCAGTGCAGATCAATATTTTTCCATGTTGGCGGCATTCGGAACTGCGCAATTACAGAGCTACACAAGCAAAACTTAATATACTGTATAAGGGGTGATTGAGCAGTACCTAACTGCTGCCACTATACAGTAGATGGAGCTGCGCAGCTCCGTATTTGTGTCGGTCCATCCGCTGCCTTCACAAATACTAGCTGATTGGCGGTGGGTAGGGTGTAAGTATTGCACCTCCACTGATCAGAGGTTGATTACCTATCCTAAGGATGGTATTTATTAAGTGATGATAAAAATGGGAAGAAAAAGAATAATCCTAAACCTTTCGGAAAGTTATCAATGACTTAATGCTTGTCTTATGAACGTTGACTGGCACTTTGCTGAATGTGAATAAAAAAATTATTAAAATTGTAGTTTTATTTAATTTCAATTCAATAAATTTGACCATGTTTAACCCCTTCACAACCAATGACGTACAATGCAATAATAGGCGATCAAAACATCAACTATACATCACAATGGTATCATTAAAAACATCAGCTCAGGACACCAAATAATAATCCCTTAAGGCCTCGTCACACATGTCAATGTCGATCTGATCGCTGGCAGCACTGACGGCTGATCGCTGGTGAGCTGCCACACAGGCAGACTCACCAGCAGTGGCGTGACAAGTCATATGCGGGCCCCGGTGCAGCATTTGTCAGTAATTTTTCCAGCCTCACTGCACAGTTGAGGAGCGGGGGGGGGGGGGGGGTTTTGCTGCTGCTGCTGCCGCCGCCCTTGCATATCACATGCCAAGCCGCCGATAGCAGGAGGAGTGGAGGGCCGGGCACGGCTGCAGGAAGTGCGGCTTCACTTCCTTCTCGTCCTCTCGCCTCTTCTCGGACACCCGTGGTCGCGGCAGGCGGTTGGGGGCACGGGCCCTCATGCGGGGAGGCGCGGACCCCCCTAAGGGGGTGGGCCTGGTCTCAGCTGCGACCGCGGGTAGTTACGCCACTGCTCACCAGTGATCAGTGGACCAGCGACATCGTGGAAATGATTTAAATATCATTTCCACGATGTCTTGCTCCTGCTGCCAGGCTGTGGTAAGCGGGAGCAGGCTGGTATTCATGGTAAACTGCGGGTATCTAGGCAGCACGCACGCCTAGATACCCGATGTATACCTTGGTTACCAGCCTTCTCCGCTCACTGGCTGGAATCCAAGGTACACAGTGGGTAACTAGGGTACCTAGTTACCCGCTGTGTACTTTGGATACCAGCCAGTGAGCAAAGAAGGCTGGTAACCAAGGTATACCATGGATACCAGCTCCCAGCGCTTGCTGAGAGGTGCTGGCAGTTGACTGATCGCGCGACTCCCGGTGTCATATGCAGCGATGCCATGTCCACCGGGCGACCATCGCCAGGTTCTCGGACCTGTCCGAAAATGTGGAGACCATCAACCAGCGATTTATCTCTGGTTGATATACCATGTCACACACGTCAATATCACTGCAACGTCACGTGCAGCAGCGACATTGACAGTGATATTGATGCATGTGACGGCCCCTTTACACAACACAGCCCCAGATCCTGAAAAATGAGAACGTTAAAGGTCTCTCAAGATGACAACAAATGTGCATTACTTATTGATTTTACAAATTTCTGATGTTTTTTCACCACTTAAATGAAAAAAACTTTATTACGTTTGGTATTTATGACATACTAGATGTGGACCCGATTCTAACGCATCGGGTACTCTAAAATATGTATGTAGTTGACATACTGTGACTGACAGAACTTGTTCAGTCAAAATGAGTGAACTACATATTATATATATATATATATATATATATATATATATATATATACATATATATATATATAGCAGCGCTATGGTATATGGCGGTACATTACAGTACATGTATAGCAGCACTATAGTATATGGCGGTGCATTATAGTAAAGGGATATAGTAGCCCTATAGTATATGGCGGTATATTACAGTACACATACACTTGCACTATGGTATATGGTGGTACTTTATAGCACATGTATAGCAGCGCTATAGTCTTCTAGGTCCTACAGGCCTTTAGGACCTGTCGTTGCCTGGGAAACCGATCAGCTGATCGGTCACATGACTTCTAACTGCCGGGAGGCAGCATGGAGCAAGGGGGCAGGATTGAGCAGGGGGGCAGGATGGTGATGGGGGGCAGGATGGTGATGGGGGGCAGAACTGTGGCAGGGAGGAAGGCAGGATGGTGGCGGGGGGGCAGGATGGTGGCGGGGGGGCAGGATGGAGGTAGGAGGCAGCATGGAATGAGCGGGGCAGCATGGAGCGAGCGGGGCAGAATGGAGGTGGGGGGCAGGATGGAGGCAGGGGCAGGATGGAGGCAGAGGGGCAGGATGGAGGCAGAGGGGCAGGATGGAGGCAGGGGTGCAGGATGGAGCAAGCGGGTCAAGATGGAGCAAGCGGGGCAGGATGGAGCGAGCGGGGCAGGATGGAGCGAGCGGGGCAGGATGGAGCGAGCGGGGCAGAATGGAGCAAGCGAGGCAGGATGGAGCGAGCAGGGCAGGATGGAGCCAAGGGGCAGGATGGAGTCGGGGGGGCAGGATGGATGTGGGGGAGCAGGATGGATCTGGGGGGGGCAGGATGGATGTGGGGGGGCAGGATGGAGCTGGGGGAGCACGGGGAGCAGGATGGAGGCGGAGGGGGCAGGATAAAGGCGAGGGGGCAGGATGGAGCTGGCAGGGCATGGAGCCAGGGGGGCAGGATGGAGGCGGGGGGCCAGGATGGAGCCAGCAGTGCATGGAGGCAGGGCGGCATTATGAAGGCGGTGGGGCAGATGGTGGCGGGGGACAGGATGGAGTGATCGGGGCAGGATGGAGCCAGCTGGGCAGGATGGTGGTGAGGGGGGCAGGATGGAGGCAGGGGCAGGATGGAGCGAGAGGGGAAGGATGGAGCGAGCGGGGCAGGATGGAGCAAGCAGGGCAGGATGGAGCAAGCAGGGCAGGATGGAGCGAGTAGGGCAGGATGGAGGCAGGGGGGCGGAATGGAGGCGGGGGGCAGGATGGAGGCGGGGCAGGATGGAGCCAGGGGGGGCAGGATGGAGCGGGTGGGCAAGATGGAGTGAGCGGGGCAGGATGGAGCGAGCGGGGCAAGATGGAGCCGGGCGGCAGGATGGAGTGTGGGGGCAGGATGGAGGCGGGAGAGGCAGGATGGAGAGAGGGGGGCAGGATGGAGCGAGCAGGACAGGATGGAGCGAGCGGGGCAGGATGGAGCCGGGGGGGCATGATGGAGCGGGGGGTAGGATGGAGCGAGCGGGGCAGGATGGAGCCAGGGGGTCAGGATGGAGCGAGCGGGGCAGCATGGAGCTGGGGGGCAGGATAGAGCCGGGGGAGGCAGGATGGAGCCGGGGGCAGGATGGAGCCGGGGGGGGGCAGGATGAATGCGGGGGGCAGGATGGAGCCGAGGGGCAGGATGGATGTGGGGGGGCAGGAGGGAGGAAGGGAGGCAGAATCCCCCTTGCGCCCCTCTGATCTCACCCGGCGTCTTCTGCAGCTACTGTGTACAGCGTTCATGTGACAGGGCGGGCTGTGTGATGTGCGCGGCTTTTTGCATATGCGGCGCTCATTGGTTGCCGCGGCTGGCGACAGCCAATGAACGCTGGCGCGCGATTTCCGTGACAGACAGAGAACATTAGACGATTATATAGTATATGTGCACTGACTTGGGGAATTAGATTGTCAGGACAGTTTTACCATACAGTGAACATGGTAGATAAAAAAAAATAACTTTGTGGATTCCCTGTTATAACAAAATTGTACAAAAACTACTAGAAAAAACAGCATCAGAAAAAACTTACCATCCATGCCAAAGACAGAAAACCAAAAGCACTTACAGGACGCAGTCAGAGCCCAATTGTGGAGCAAGCCCAGCTGCTGGCTGATGAGTCGCCTCTACCAGCAAAATGTGGGAGGCGACCTGCCATGCATACACTAGGCCTGCATAGAGCACCATTCACACTGATACATATGATGCAGAGTGTCTGAAAGCTACCCAACCGCTCCGCTGCCTGAGCATTGGGCCGCACAGTACGATGCTTCTGCACCACTGGATGAACGGCGCCCCTATGGGCCCAACTGCGCCCTGGATGGATAAAAAAGTGCAAAAGTTTTTTATATGATAAATAAAAAACCTTTATAGATGGGATTTTGGTTCATGTGTTGGCCCAAGACATTTAAGCTGATGACCCACGATCAAGGGATCCCATGCTCACCAGTCCTAACAAAATTGTACAAAAACTACTAGAAAAAACAGCATCAGAAAAAACTTACCATCCATGCCAAAGACAGAAAACCAAAAGCACTTACAGGACGCAGTCAGAGCCCAATTGTGGAGCAAGCCCAGCTGCTGGCTGATGAGTCGCCTCTACCAGCAAAATGTGGGAGGCGACCTGCCATGCATACACTAGGCCTGCATAGAGCACCATTCACACTGATACATATGATGCAGAGTGTCTGAAAGCTACCCAACCGCTCCGCTGCCTGAGCATTGGGCCGCACAGTACGATGCTTCTGCACCACTGGATGAACGGCGCCCCTATGGGCCCAACTGCGCCCTGGATGGATAAAAAAGTGCAAAAGTTTTTTATATGATAAATAAAAAACCTTTATAGATGGGATTTTGGTTCATGTGTTGGCCCAAGACATTTAAGCTGATGACCCACGATCAAGGGATCCCATGCTCACCAGTCCTAACAAAATTGTACAAAAACTACTAGAAAAAACAGCATCAGAAAAAACTTACCATCCATGCCAAAGACAGAAAACCAAAAGCACTTACAGGACGCAGTCAGAGCCCAATTGTGGAGCAAGCCCAGCTGCTGGCTGATGAGTCGCCTCTACCAGCAAAATGTGGGAGGCGACCTGCCATGTATACACTAGGCCTGCATAGAGCACCATTCACACTGATACATTTGATGCAGAGTGTCTGAAAGCTACCCAACCGCTCCGCTGCCTGAGCATTGGGCCGCACAGTACGATGCTTCTGCACCACTGGATGAACGGCGCCCCTATGGGCCCAACTGCGCCCTGGATGGATAAAAAAGTGCAAAAGTTTATTATATGATAAATAAAAAACCTTTATAGATGGGATTTTGGTTCATGTGTTGGCCCAAGACATTTAAGCTGATGACCCACGATCAAGGGATCCCATGCTCACCAGTCCTAACAAAATTGTACAAAAACTACTAGAAAAAACAGCATCAGAAAAAACTTACAATCCATGCCAAAGACAGAAAACCAAAAGCACTTACAGGACGCAGTCAGAGCCCAATTGTGGAGCAAGCCCAGCTGCTGGCTGATGAGTCGCCTCTACAGGGCGCAGTTGGGCCCATAGGGGCGCCGTTCATCCAGTGGTGCAGAAGCATCGTACTGTGCGGCCCAATGCTCAGGCAGCGGAGCGGTTGGGTAGCTTTCAGACACTCTGCATCATATGTATCAGTGTGAATGGTGCTCTATGCAGGCCTAGTGTATGCATGGCAGGTCGCCTCCCACATTTTGCTGGTAGAGGCGACTCATCAGCCAGCAGCTGAGCTTGCTCCACAATTGGGCTCTGACTGCGTCCTGTAAGTGCTTTTGGTTTTCTGTCTTTGGCATGGATGGTAAGTTTTTTTCTGATGCTGTTTTTTCTAGTAGTTTTTGTACAATTTTGTTAGGACTGGTGAGCATGGGATCCCTTGATCGTGGGTCATCAGCTTAAATGTCTTGGGCCAACACATGAACCAAAATCCCATCTATAAAGGTTTTTTATTTATCATATAAAAAACTTTTGCACTTTTTTATCCATCCAGGGCGCAGTTGGGCCCATAGGGGCGCCGTTCATCCAGTGGTGCAGAAGCATCGTACTGTGCGGCCCAATGCTCAGGCAGCGGAGCGGTTGGGTAGCTTTCAGACACTCTGCATCATATGTATCAGTGTGAATGGTGCTCTATGCAGGCCTAGTGTATGCATGGCAGGTCGCCTCCCACATTTTGCTGGTAGAGGCGACTCATCAGCCAGCAGCTGGGCTTGCTCCACAATTGGGCTCTGACTGCGTCCTGTAAGTGCTTTTGGTTTTCTGTCTTTGGCATGGATGGTAAGTTTTTTCTGATGCTGTTTTTTCTAGTAGTTTTTGTACAATTTTGTTAGGACTGGTGAGCATGGATCCCTTGATCGTGGGTCATCAGCTTAAATTCTTGGGCCAACACATGAACCAAAATCCATCTATAAAGGTTTTTTATTTATCATATAAAAAACTTTTGCACTTTTTTATCCATCCAGGCGCAGTTGGGCCCATAGGGCGCCGTTCATCCAGGTGCAGAAGCATCGTACTGTGCGGCCCAATGCTCAGCAGCGGAGCGGTTGGGTAGCTTTCGACACTCTGCATCATATGTATCATGTGAATGGTCTCTAGCAGGCTAGTGTATGCATGCAGGTCGCTCCACATTTTGCTGTAGAGGCGACTCATCAGCCAGCAGCTGGCTTGCTCCACAATTGGGCTCTGATGCGTCCTGTAAGTGCTTTTGGTTTTCTGTCTTTGCATGGATGGTAAGTTTTTTCTGATGCTGTTTTTTCTAGTAGTTTTGTACAATTTTGTTAGGACTGGTGAGCATGGGATCCTTGATCGTGGTCTCAGCTAATGTCTTGGGCCACACATGAACAAATCCATCTATAAAGTTTTTTATTTATCATATAAAAAACTTTTGCACTTTTTTATCCATCAGGGCGCAGTTGGGCCCATAGGGGCCGTTCATCCATGGTGCAGAGCATCGTACTGTGCGCCCATGCTCAGCAGCGAGCGTGGGTAGCTTTCAGACACTCTGCATCATATGTATCAGTGTGAAGGTGCTCTATGCAGCCTAGTGTATGCATGCAGGTCGCCTCCACATTTTGCTGGTAGAGGCGACTCTCAGCCAGCAGCTGGGCTTGCTCCACAATGGGCTTGACTGCGTCTGTAAGTGCTTTTGGTTTTCTGTCTTTGGCATGGATGGTAGTTTTTTCTGATGTGTTTTTTCTAGTAGTTTTTGTACAATTTTGTTAGGACTGGTGAGCATGGATCCTTGATCGGGGTCATCAGCTAATGTCTTGGGCCAACACATGAACCAAAATCCATCTATAAAGTTTTTTATTTATCATATAAAACTTTTGCACTGCATCATATGTATCAGTGTGAATGGTGCTCTATGCAGGCCTAGTGTATGCATGGCAGGTCGCCTCCCACATTTTGCTGGTAGAGGCGACTCATCAGCCAGCAGCTGGGCTTGCTCCACAATTGGGCTCTGACTGCGTCCTGTAAGTGCTTTTGGTTTTCTGTCTTTGGCATGGATGGTAAGTTTTTTCTGATGCTGTTTTTTCTAGTAGTTTTTGTACAATTTTGTTAGGACTGGTGAGCATGGGATCCCTTGATCGTGGGTCATCAGCTTAAATGTCTTGGGCCAACACATGAACCAAAATCCCATCTATAAAGGTTTTTTATTTATCATATAAAAAACTTTTGCACTTTTTTATCCATCCAGGGCGCAGTTGGGCCCATAGGGCGCCGTTCATCCAGTGGTGCAGAAGCATCGTACTGTGCGGCCCAATGCTCAGGCAGCGGAGCGGTTGGGTAGCTTTCAGACACTCTGCATCATATGTATCAGTGTGAATGGTGCTCTATGCAGGCCTAGTGTATGCATGGCAGGTCGCCTCCCACATTTTGCTGGTAGAGGCGACTCATCAGCCAGCAGCTGGGCTTGCTCCACAATTGGGCTCTGACTGCGTCCTGTAAGTGCTTTTGGTTTTCTGTCTTTGGCATGGATGGTAAGTTTTTTCTGATGCTGTTTTTTCTAGTAGTTTTTGTACAATTTTGTTAGGACTGGTGAGCATGGGATCCCTTGATCGTGGGTCATCAGCTTAAATGTCTTGGGCCAACACATGAACCAAAATCCCATCTATAAAGGTTTTTTATTTATCATAAAAAACTTTTGCACTTTTTTATCCATCCAGGGCGCCCCCCCCCCCCCCCCCCCCCGGGGGGGGGGGGGGGGGGGGGGGGGGGGGGCACTCTGCATCATATGTATCAGTGTGAATGGTGCTCTATGCAGGCCTAGTGTATGCATGGCAGGTCGCCTCCCACATTTTGCTGGTAGAGGCGACTCATCAGCCAGCAGCTGGGCTTGCTCCACAATTGGGCTCTGACTGCGTCCTGTAAGTGCTTTTGGTTTTCTGTCTTTGGCATGGATGGTAAGTTTTTTCTGATGCTGTTTTTTCTAGTAGTTTTTGTACAATTTTGTTAGGACTGGTGAGCATGGGATCCCTTGATCGTGGGTCATCAGCTTAAATGTCTTGGGCCAACACATGAACCAAAATCCCATCTATAAAGGTTTTTTATTTATCATATAAAAAACTTTTGCACT
>JARQOC010000007.1:196357919-196417919 GCA_033576535.1 Allobates femoralis
CTGTGAGATTTCAGCCAATCAGCATGCGGCTAGCGGTCACATGGGTTTGTCACGTGGCCGCACTGCCAGCCAATGAGCGATCTGGCCAATCTGATTGGCTGGCAGTGCGGCCACGTGACAAACCCATGTGACCGCTAGCCGCATGCTCAATGGCTGAAATCTCATAGGTTCTTCAGCCCATCTTCTCCCGGTGATCTGAGGTCTTGTAACGTCCGGAGGTCTTCGGTACCGGTCCCGGTACATAAGGTTCAGGCCCCACAGAAGGTGAGTATGAATGTTTATTGTTTTTAACCCCTTAGATTAACTTTTAGGGTACTTTTGTAGTGTATCTGTATAGATACACTGCAAAAGTACAGGGACTCGCTACCCCCGAGTAATTCCTAAGTAAACTCGGCGAGTAGCGAGTCCCCCGAGTCCGCTACTATTCAGGCGAGTCCCGAATAGTAGCGAGTAGATGCGCCCATCCCTAGTGTGTACCGCTGAGGTCCGGTCCATAATATACATAATATAAAATCTAAATTACGGTGACTTAAGCCGGAAAACACAAGTAGTGGATCTCCTGGTGGACACACTGGTAAATGAAGGATTACACTCCGGTAGAAAACTACTAACGGTGAGTTCAAAACATATAAAGAACAGAAAGTTATTTTCCTAAAAGAAATAATGAAACTATAGAAGTAATAAAGGACCATAACATTTTTTTCTTTATATATATATATTTTTTTTTTTAATGAGAATAAAGTATAATTGATATGAATAAATAAAGGGAAAATAACAATAAATAGAGAATAGGGTTCATTCTAAATATTGGTTATTCAAGATTTAAAACTCAATATATAGAACCAGTCTATTTAATCACATGCAAAATTGTTCCCACTCTATTTAATATTTGTTACATAATTTCTGTTATCCAAATTTTATGAAGATATAAAAATATGTACAAAATAAGAACATCTAAATGGTTCTAAACTGTTTTCTTAATAATGTTGGGATAAAAAAGCATGTTTTTCTGATAAATGTATAATATAAGATACTAGCTGTACTACCCGGCTACGCCCGGGTTAATAAATAACTGCTGTTAGCTATAACAAAATTGAATTCGAATATGTCATATTAATGACCTGTAGGAAAATAGAAGCTGAGCTGTGATTGATTGCTACAGGCAGCCTGATAAATATCCAGCCAACAGTAAACCCTCCCCCCGGCCGGGCAGTATATATTACCTCACACATACACATAATAGACAGCTCATGTGACTGACATCTGCCTTAATTCCCTATATGGCACATGTGTTGCCCATTGGCTGTTTTTAATCAGATGTTTATTTTTGGAAATTAAAGATAGCACATGTATGAGGTGAGTTGTGTGAGGCGATTTGTGCACATCTGTGTCTGTCTGTGTGGTGTGTGTGTCCATGGGGTGTGTGTGTGTGTGTCCCTGTGGGGCGAGTGCATGTGTCCCTATAGGGTGTGTATGTGTGTGTGTCCCTGTGGGGCGGTGTCTGTGTGGTGTGTGTCTCTGTTTTGTGTGTGTCTCTTTGTGGTGTGTGTGTGTCTCTGTGGGGTGAGTGCATGTGTCCCTATAGGGTATTTATGTGTGTGTGTCCCTGTGGGGGAGTGTCTGTGGTGTGTGTGTGTCTCTGTGGTGTGTGTGTCTCTTTGTGGTGTGTGTGTGACACCCCAAGGGTTAATATGCCACAGAAACAACACAGGTTTAATCCCCACACAACACTACACTAGAAAGTGGGAGGAGCTTAGGTGGCACCTGCACTAGTGGGAGGAGCTAAAGTTGTTTACCACAAAACAAGAGTGACAGTTAGTCAGTCTGCAGTTGAGTTGAGTCTGGAGCAGGAGGAGAGCCAAGTGTCAGTGGAGGTCCTGAGAGGTCTGAGGAAAGGAGACAAAGTAACAGAGGAACATACCCGGGATAAAGAGTTACCCCAAAAACGACCCCGGGGAGGCGCTCAAGACGGATACCGGATCCGAGGCTGTGCCTGAGACAGACAGGACAGTAAACACCGGCATAGTGAAGGTCCACCATCTTCACCACACCATAGCAAAGCAACACGAAGGAGTCAGTGACACAGAGGACTCAAGTTGCCCAGCATATTGGTACCGTGAGCAGAGACAGGGCCAGCAGGATAGCTACAAGCAGCAGCAGGGCCACACACAGCGTTTAAGTAGGAAGCCAAGGACCAGGTCAGGGTGAGAGCAACCTGGTACAGACACCGTGGACAATACTGTGTAATACCATCTGCCAGTAAAGACTTGAAGAACAACAGAAACCGTGAGTGTGTGTGTCATCCTTATGCTGAAACCCCACTTGCCCTCATAGACTGCCATTGCCTCTACTCTTATCATCTCTATTGCTACTCCTACTCTCCTGCAGCATCAATAACATCCTCACAGACTTTAACTACCTCTACCACTGCCCCGGGGAACCCAGTTCTGCCCACAGGAACTATTCCATCCAAGCTGCTAACCCATCATCCCCGGAGATTCTGCAGCAGCGGCGGCCCCATTACTGGCCGCATATAGTGGGTGGCATCACGAGTGACAAATCCCCTGTAAATAACCCCCCATTTTATTGTGCGGGCCCGGGACACGGTCCGGACCAGGACCGCCGTGACATCCCCCAGCAGCACCCCGGTCCGGCACCGAGTGCCCCGTCCCGAGGGGCTCCACAACCTGGCGTCACAAACAGGATCAACAAGTGCAAGAATGTGTAGAGAGAAACCTACAACAAGCAAGACCAAGACAAGAGAAAACTTTTAACAAACGTGCTCAAGCAACGCCATTACAAGAAGGTGATCAAGTTCTCAAGAGAAAGAGACGCACTGACAAACTGGATAATCAGTGGGAAACCGTCCCATACACAGTCTTACCATCTAACCTAGACAATGTTAAAACCTGTTTGATAAGCAAAGATGAAGGAAAAACGTCACAAGTCGTATCTCGTGATCAGCTAAAATTGTGTCCTGAAACACTGAAGACACCTGAAGTAAGAGAACCCGTACAGGTCCAACCTATTAAAGAAAAAGAAGAAGTTTTCCACACGGTACTAGGAGATTTTCCTAAAACATGGCCAAATTACCATGGAGCAGTTGTCGTACCAATGATTGCATTGCCTTCAATGGTGGAACCAACACCAGAACCCGTGTTACCTGAAGAAGTCCCAAGACCTGAAGAACTGGAAGTAGAACCATTAGAGGAAGAACAAATTCCTTGTCCCAGTGAGCTTGCCAGTCCTACAGTCAGATCTTCATCTAACATAGTACCAAACACTACAAATAGGTACATGCCTACCAGCACCAATAGGCTACATGCAAGTAGTACACCCGTTTTACGCAGATCCGAGCGTAGTACCAGAGGGCAGTTACCAGCTAGCTACAGGGATTAAAAGGTCAAATTAACTGTAAGATGTAAATATGTTTGTGTTAATATTAATTGAACCCGGTAAACAAATGTACATAGTTAATGCAACGTTAAAAAAAAAAGAAGCCCAGTACCTAGAGAGACTATCCTGTATGAACTTCTTGCATATTCTTCAAACTTTTCCCTTTTATTTTATTTTTTATGGACCATACTACCACGGACTGGTTGTGGTATAAACATTCTTGTATAAATATTCATCAGCCCGGAGGCAAAAGACTAAACCCCCGGAAAGACTGCTTTTTGAATTTTTGGACTGTTTTTGAACTTTACTGATTTTTGTGATTTTACTTTTAAGTCTTTGTAAATATTAATTGTATTAATTGTTTATTCTTTATTGTTCCACAGTCCCGGAGTACTGTCTTTAACTAAGGGGGAATGTGGCACCCCAAGGGTTAATATGCCACAGAAACAACACAGGTTTAATCCCCACACAACACTACACTAGAAAGTGGGAGGAGCTTAGGTGGCACCTGCACTAGTGGGAGGAGCTAAAGTTGTTTACCACAAAACAAGAGTGACAGTTAGTCAGTCTGCAGTTGAGTTGAGTCTGGAGCAGGAGGAGAGCCAAGTGTCAGTGGAGGTCCTGAGAGGTCTGAGGAAAGGAGACAAAGTAACAGAGGAACATACCCGGGATAAAGAGTTACCCCAAAAACTTGACCCCGGGGAGGCGCTCAAGACGGATAACGGATCCGAGGCTGTGCCTGAGACAGACAGTACAGTAAACACCGGCATAGTGAAGGTCCACCATCTTCACCACACCATAGCAAAGCAACACGAAGGAGTCAGTGACACAGAGGACTCAAGTTGCCCAGCATATTGGTACCGTGAGCAGAGACAGGGCCAGCAGGATAGCTACAAGCAGCAGCAGGGCCACACACAGCATTTAAGTAGGAAGCCAAGGACCCGGTCAGGGTGAGAGCAACCTGGTACATACTCCGTGGACAATACTGTGTAATACCATCTGCCAGTAAAGACTTGAAGAACAACAGAAACCGTGAGTGTGTGTGTCATCCTTATGCTGAAGCCCCACTTGCCCTCATAGACTGCCATTGCCTCTACTCTTATCATCTCTATTGCTACTCCTACTCTCCTGCAACATCAATAACATCCTCACAGACTTTAACTACCTCTACCACTGCCCCGGGGAACCCAGTTCTGCCCACAGGAACTATTCCATCCAAGCTGCTAACCCATCATCCCCGGAGGTTCTGCAGCAGCGGCGGCCCCATTACTGGCCGCATATAGTGGGTGGCGTCACGAGTGACAAATCCCCTGTAAATAACCCCCCATTTTATTGTGCGGGCCCGGGACACGGTCCGGACCAGGACCGCCGTGACATCCCCCAGCAGCACCCCGGTCCGGCACCGAGTGCCCCGTCCCGAGGGGCTCCACATGTGCGTGTGTCCCTGTGGGGTGAGTGCATGTGTCCCTACAGGGTGTATATGTGTGTCCCCATGGGGTGTGTGTGTGTGTCTCTGTGTTGTGTGTAGGCAATAGAATAAAGCATAGGCGCACCCAAGGGGGGGGACCTATGTGTCTGGACCCCCCCTTTGGACGGCCCTGAGAAGTCGTGCAGTACACAAGGAGCTGGACCCCTATGTCAGGAGACAGGAACAATTACACAGCACCCAAGGGCCCACAAAAGAGGCTGCTTTTAGGGGGGCTTCGCTCCCCCAAATCCCCCCACCGGGGGTTTTGCCCCTCGGAACCCCGCTGGGGGGTGACACCCCCCTTTCAGGGCCGGTGTGTGTTTCTTGGACCCCTACCTTGGGAAATTTCTGTGTGCGCCACTGGAATAAAGCGATGTTTGGGTGAGCGCTGGGATATGAAGACAGCAACACTTCAACAAGTATTTTACCTGTACGTTTATTGTTCAATTCACACTAGGTCCTCTCCCACAATATGTTTCGACGCTCAGGGCGTCTTCCTCAAGTGGATCCACTTGAGGAAGACGCCCTGAGCGTTGAAACATGTTGTGGGAGAGGACCTAGTGTGAATTGAACAATAAACGTACAGGTAAAATACTTGTTGAAGTGTTGCTGTCTTCATATCCCAGCGTTCACCCAAACATCGCTTTATTCTATTGCCTGCATATCTATCTCCCTCGGGGAGAGCGGTGGAGCAGCTCCGGAGGAGAAGACAAACTTAACAGAGGAGAGGAAAACACGTGACGGATCACGTGCAATTACACAGACGGACACCGAGGAAAAAGGGAAAGAAATCCACACCGCACAGAGAGAGACCCCGTGCACTCACTACGTGAGCCCTCCTGTTGTGCGGACAGCACAACAGATAAAGGTGAGTGTAACGGTGATTTAACAGAGGGTGGACATAAAACATAAAGCAGCGTGGCGCAACCAATTTCTATATCTGTGTTGTGTGTGTCTTTGTGGTGTGAGTGTTCGTTTGCGTGATGAGTATCCAATGTTGGGGCTGCACCTTAGCGACTATACACTTGCAGTTACTCTTTGTGTGCGTGTGGTGTGTATACATGTCTCCCCGTGCGTGGTGAATATCCCATGTTGGGGCCCACCTTAGTGATTATATGCTGGTGTATGCCATTAGTCTTTGGTGCTGTCATTAAGCCCCTCTCATTCACAACTGTCAACTGGTAACTGTCACTTTTTCCCCATTATGTAGAGAGGGGCAAAATTATTTGGTGAACTGAAACGCGCAGAGTTAAAATTTCACCTCATAACATAGCCTATGATGCTCTCGGGGTCTAGACGTGTGACTGTGCAAAATTTTGTGGCTGCAGTTGCGATGGTGTAGTTGCCAATCCCGGACATACATACACACATACACACATTCAGCTTTATATATTAGATAGTATTAGATTGGAACTGATTACTACTGACCCAGAATGTAAATTTACTCCCCTTCAGAACTGATACACAATGGGTGTAACCTGCTCAGACTAATTGAAGAGATTCAGGGATTGGACAATTAGTCCACTAGTTTCCTAGAGTCTTTCTATTCATTCTGCTCCATTGCTCCTGTATCTCCACCTGAGGAAGGCTATTTGTAAATGTTTTAGCCGAAACGCGTTGTTTTATACTGCAATAAAGAATTTTTGAAGTAACACGGAGACTTCAAGTCCTTTCTGGAAGCGCTCGTGGTCATAACCGGATGTTTTTTCCTGCAATCTCTCAACGAACCCACTGGCTGGAGGCTTCGCTTGTCCGGCACGTAGCTGCAAACCAGGAGGACACAGTGATGCTCCTACACCATGATCATACATGCGAAACAAGACAACTAATAGGTGAGGAGATTCCCCTCTGATTTTAATCGAGCATTATTTGTGTCTACACTTAGATCTGCGCCCTTGTGTCTCTCTCTCTCTCATCCTTATTTCCAGTGATCGTATAGCCCTGTGGGATCCACGAATAGAAAAGTGATATCTTAGGGAATTCATGAATAAATTATAAACTGGGTGCTACCATTCCTTTTGGCAAAGTGGTATGTTTTGAAACAGTGTGATAGGGTCAGCGCTGATTGCATAGTGTTACAGGGCATAGTGACAAGTCACCGACTGGTGAGGCCAGTTGTCAAGTTATTACATACAGTGTCATTTTGCAGATCATTGTACCTCAGATACGCCATCTTCTCGCCATTCCACTTGCGGATAACTGCTCCAAGCTTGGCACCGTACTTAAATTCTGTTACTCTTCCAATTCCAAAGTATTCATTGGAGGAAATGGCCTCACCTCCAAGATCAATGACCTATACAGTAAGGATATTAATTGAAATATTTGAACTTTTTAAAAGCTTTAAAACGAATCCTATATATTTAATGTCTTTAGTGCAATCAAATGGATACACACTTAATCACAGGTGTCCTGTGGATGCCCCAACTACATAGTAGAGGTGATTTGTAAAGAGAATCTATCACCAGGTTTTAGCTACAAAAAACGAGCGGCATGATATAGGGGTAGAGTCTCTGATAACAGCGATATATCACATACTGGGCTGCTTGCTGCATCTTTGATAAAATCCCTATTTAATCCACTGCAGATTTTCCAGATTGTTTTTAATGCTGAGCTTCATATAACTAAACCCACACCACTGATTGGCAGCTGTCTGTGAACACTGTGCATAGGCAGAAAGATGTCAAATAGCGGGGAAGGTGGTGTTGTACAAAGCTCATGAATATGGAGGACTACTTGATATGGCATGACTTTTGTAATAATCTCCAGATGAAAAAAGCTATAGTTTGCCAAAACTGCAGCAAGCAGCCCAAAAGGTGATACATCTCTGGAAATAGAGTTTTTGTCTTTTCATTATAGTTCTCTCAGGTTAGAAGGCAAAAACCTGGTGACAGATTCCACTTACCGTATATACTCGTGTATAAGCCGAGTTTTTCAGCCCAAAATTTGGGCTGAAAAGTCTCCCCCTCGGCTTATACACGGGTCACTACGGTAGTCGGGGGCCGCTCATTATATATGCACTGCTTCCCCCTGTCAATCAGCGGCAGGGGGAAGCAGTGCATATATGCCCCCAAATGCTGGCACTCTCCCCCCTTGTAAGAGCCCCCCCGCTGCGTATCTTACCATCCCGGTCTTCTGCACAGCGCCGCTCCTCGGTGCTCCGTTCTTCATGCGCCCGTCCTGCTACATCCGGGATCTCCGGCCGTCGCAGGCATATGACGTCATCGCGCGATGGCCGGGGATCCCGGATGCAGCGAGGACGGAGCATGGAGAACGGAGCACCGAGGAGCGGTGCTGAGCAGAAGACCGGGATGGTAAGATAAGCAGCAGGGGGGGGCCCTTAGAACGGGAGCGAGTGCCAGCATTTGGGGGCTGCTATATACCCCCTGGGGGCTGCTGTATACTACCACTGGGGCTGCTGTATACTACCACTGGGGCTGCTGTATACTACCACTGGGGCTGCTGTATACACCTCGGGGCTGCTGTATACTACCACTGGGTCTGCTGTATATACCTCTGGGGTTGCTGTATACTAACTACTGGGGCTGCTGCTGTATATACCACTGGGGCTGCTGCTGTATACTACCACTGGGGCTGCTGTATATACCTCTGGGTTTGCTGTATACTAACTCCTGGGGCTGATGCTGTATATACCACTGGGGCTGCTGCTGTATACTACCACTGGGGCTGCTGTATATACCTCTGGGGCTGCTGTATACCATACTGCTGGGGGCTGTATACCTCTGCTGGGGTCCACCCTCGGCTTATACACGAGTCAATAGGTTTTCCCAGGTTTTTGGGGCAAAAGTAGGGGGGTCGGCTTATACACGTGTCGGCTTATACACGAGTATATACGGTAAGTCTGAATGTGTTTCATGGGTCTTTTATGTAAAAAAGAAATACCGTAATAGCATTCACAAATACCGTTATAAGAAAAAAAAAAAAGCATACTATACCAATCCATACTGTAATTATATTCTTCACTAATTAACATTTTATTTTAGGGTTTAAATACTAAATTAAAAATGAAAGAAACTCAAAAAATAAAATGCTAATTGCAGTACTTTATGCACAAATAACGACCAAAAAGGGAAATTGTGGTATAAAAACTGTCTTTCATGTCACAAAAAATTACCTAAAATTGGTATGGGTATCCCGACAAGCAATAAAGTAAGTCCAAGACTAATTACAATTGTCTGTCAATGAGAAACAAAGAAGCCCAGTTGTTCAACAGTAAAAAAAAACATCATAGATTATAATGCCTCAACTACTGCAAACTCCTGCTCTGTGGCCTCCCTTCTAACACTCTCGCGCCCCTACAATCTATCTTACACTTCCCAATTAATCTGCCTGTTCCCCGCTATTACTCGGCTTCTCCGCTCTGCTAATACATTCACTGGCTTTCCCTTCACTGGCTTCCCATTTTCCAGAGACTCCAGTTCAACACCCTAACCATGATATACAAACCCGTCTCCTCCATACATTTGTGATGTGGTCTTCCTGTACTTACCTTCACGCAACCTGCAATACTCTCAAGATCTCCTTCTCTACTCCACTATTATCTCCTCTTCTTACAGCCACATACAAGATTTCTCCTGTTCATCCTCCATACTCTGGAACTTTATACCCCAACACATCAGACTCTCTCCTACCGTGGAAACCTTCTAAAGGAACCTAAAGACTCACCATTTCTGACAAACCTACAACCTGCAGTGAGCCTCAACCTGCAGTGAGCCTCAATCCATATCTCTACCATCTTCTAGTTTATTCTCACTCATCCCTTGTAGGCTGTGAGCCTTCATGGTCAGGGTCCTCTTCTCTCACCTACTGTATCCTCACTCATCTCTTGTAGACTGTGAGCACTGGAGGGCAGGGTCCTCTCTTCTCACTTACTGTCTCGTCACCCATCCCTTGTAGACTATGATCCAACACAGGCAGGGTCCATTCTCCTCACAAACTGTATCTTCACCCATCCCTTGTAGACTGTGAGCCCTCGTGGGCAGGGTCCTCTCTCCTCACTTACTGTATCCTTACCCATCCATTGTAAACTGTGAGCCCTTGCAGGCAGGGTCCTTTCTCCTTCTGTAGCAGTCTATGCCTTGTATTTTTCATGGTTATTGTACTTGTCTACATAAGCTCCTTTTTACATGTAAAGCACCATGGATTAAATGTTGCTATAATAATAGTGTAGTTTTTCTTGACATACATTCTGTTTCTCTATTAGGAACTCCTTTAGATTTCTATGTATATCAGATTGTTGTGTGGAAACACTATGGACTATTTTTTATTTTCCTTGGAGTAATAAAAGGGTAAAATATAACACTGGGTAAAATTGGATGTGAAATGAAAACATTACCTCCTGGAAGATAAAGGGTCTTGTACCACCAGCAAACCATCTTGTGTTGAGATTATTAAGTCTGTCAGTGACAGCCTTGAGGTCTCCTGGCCACATATGTTTGGCAGCATCAAATCTAAAGCCAGCAACACCAATATTAATAAGATTGTTCAAATATTCAGCAACCTTTCCACGGACATAGTCTTTTTCCAAGGCAAGATCCAAAAGACTAACAAGACGACAGTCTCTAACCTATGAAGAAAAAAGATGTTTTCATCAAGAGAATGATGACGGCTAAGGCTAGCTTCACACCACGGCAAGATCCGATCCGGGGCTTTCAGAGATGAACCTGAAGGCCCCAGTCCAGATCAGCACACAGAACCAGAGGGTTAATATGCCCTCCGGTATGGTTTGCAGCCGGACGCAGCTGCTGCTGCTGATGACTCAGGACCGCGGCTCGCAGGGAGCTAGCCGCGGTCCTGAAATAACAGTGGCATGCAGGCGCCGGTATCAGGTTTCCGGGTCCTCCCGGATTGGGGCAATGTGGCCCCATAGGCTCCCATGTTAGGGAGTGCTGGATTTCCCTGGATCCGGATGGATCCAGGGGAATCCAGGAGGATCGGGAAATGCCAATTTGGGGAGATTTTCTCCCCGGACACAAAAACGTTGCAAGCAACGTTTTTGTGTCCGGGAGAAAAATCTGAATTTTCCCGGATTCTTCCGGAGAGATGGAAACCGGATGGCAGATAGCTGCCATCCATCTCCATACGGCCCCATACGATACTATGGGGCCAAAATCCGGCCGGGGGCTGTCTGGTTTACAATGGACAGCCCCGGATTGGATCTTGCCATGGTGTGAAGCTAGCCTAACAAATATGTATTCCCCTGTCATTAGGAATTAATAAATATGTATACCTGGTAATGATCACTATAGTTTTCAATTTCTCCGCTGCCAGTTTTGCACTTGCCATCATTAAAGTCCCAAGCAGAATATGGAACAGAAGGGAAATCTCTTGCACCGGCGTTGAAATTGGAACCACAGGATGAATGAGTACCGGAGCCCCCTCCAGAGCCACACATGTGATTAATGATGGCGTCCACATAGATATGTACCTAAGATCCAGTGATAAAGACATTACTGTTTTAATAATGACTAGCAAAAGCATAGAGATTGAAAGGCAAAGACAACATGAAATTGTGATTTTTCAATAGTTATACATTTCTCCATAGGTTGGGGAAATTTAATTAATTTGACTAAACTTTTTTAAGTTCAAATATTAATATGTTTATAAAATGCAGAGGCCAGGACAACTACAGTGCTGTAAATATAAATCATTTTTACCTTTATGTTCAGACTCTATTATGTAATATTTCCACTTACCCCAACATTGTTACATCTGGTCACCATGTCTCTGAATTGCTGCTCATTACCAGAGCGGGAGCAGATCTTGTAGCTGATGGGCTGGTACCTTTCCCACCAAGGTCTCCATGGATTGGTAACAATGATATTATCATTTGGTGGAGAAATCTACAACATGCAGAAGCAAACATAAAAATTATATATGTTCTGCAATCTAGTTGATATGTTATACATTGTGAAGCTACTAGTGCATTTCAATGAATTATAATATCATCAAAAAGTTAATTTATTTCAGTAAATCAATATAGAAAGTGAAATGCAATAACTAAATCACACTTGCAGCAAGTTGACATGGATTAAAGTTGACTCAACCTCTGTCCTGTGTCCTTGTGTGTACCACATTGAGCATGGAGAAAAGAAAATAGATCAAAGAACTGTCTGAGGACTTGAGAAACCAAATTGTGAGGAAGCATGAGCAATCTCAAGGCTACAAGTCCATCTCCAAAGACCTGAATGTTCCTGTGTCTACCGTGCGCAGAAGTCATCAAGAAGTTTAAAGCCCATGGCACT
Organism: Allobates femoralis; assembly: GCA_033576535.1. NCBI lineage: Eukaryota > Metazoa > Chordata > Amphibia > Anura > Aromobatidae > Allobates > Allobates femoralis. The sequence goes on from JARQOC010000007.1 coordinate 196,370,046, forward strand.
GTGGCTAACCTCCCTAGATGTGGACGGAAAAGAAAAATTGACGAGAGATTTCAACGCAAGATTGTGCGGATGGTAGAAAAAGAACCTCGACTAACATCCAAACAAGTTCAAGCTGCCCTGCAGTCCGAGGGTACAACAGTGTCAACCTATACTATCCGTCTGCATCTGAGTAAAAAGGGACTGTACGGTAGGATACCCAGGAAGACCCCACTTCTTACCCTGAGACATACAAAAGCAAGGCTGGAGTTTGCCAAAACTTACCTGAGAAAGCCTAAAACTTTTGGAAGAATGTTCTCTGGTCAGATGAGACAAAAGTAGAGCTTTTTGGGCAAAGGCATCAACATAGAGTTTACAGGAGAAAAAAAGAGGCATTCAACGAAAAGAACACGGTCCCTACAGTCAAACATGGCGGAGGTTCCTTGATGTTTTGGGGTTGCTTTGTTGCCTCTGGCACTGGAGTGCTTAACTGTGTGCATGGCATTATGAAGTCTGAAGACTACCAACAAATTTTGCAGCATAATGTAGGGCCGAGTGTGAGAAAGCTGGGTCTCCCTCAGAGGTCATGGGTCTTCCAGCAGGACAATGACCCAAAACACACTTCAAAAAGCACTAGAAAATGGTTTGAGAGAAAGCACTGGAGACTTGTAAGGTGGCCAGCAATGAGTCCAGACCTGAATCCCATAGAACACCTGTTTAGAGATCTAAAAATGGCAGTTTGGAGAAGATACCCTTCAATTATCAGGGACCTGGAGCAGTTTGCCAAAGAAGAATGGTCTAAAACTCCAGCACAGCATTGAAAGAAACTCATTGATGGTTACCGGAAGCGGTTGATCGCAGTTATTTTGGCAAAAGGTCGTGCAACCAAGTATTAGGCTGAGGGTGCCAATACTTTTGTCTGGCCCATTTTTGGAGTTTTGTGTGAAATGATCAATGTTTTGCTTTTTGCTTCATTCTCTTTTGTGTTTTTTCATTGAAGACAAATTAAATGAAGATAATAATAACAAAGAATTTGTGATTGCAATCATTTTCAGGAAGAAACCGAGTATTATCTGACAGAATTGCAGAGGTGTCAATACTTTTGACCACAACTGTATTATATAAAGTCATTACAGAGTGATCTATTTCAAGTGTTTTTTGTGTTAATGCTGATGATTATGGTCTACAGCCGATGAAAACCTAAAGGTCCTAATCACTGCACGACAATGCATTGCAAAATATTGGAAACAACCGCCTGAGTTGGTAATTAAAATCAACACTCATTTTCAGTATGAACTTATTCTGGCACACAACATTTCCAGGAAAAACAAAGTGATGACTTGGTGGGATCCGTGGATAACTTCTGGATTGAATTCTATTGCCCCTCCTCCTTGACTCCTTGTTGAGGCTATTTTATTATTGATTGACTCTATTTCTAGTATAATGTTTTTATTCTACAGGCACCTTGAGGATCTTTGAACCTGCTTCTAACGACCGGTATTGTATATACTGCTTTCCCATGTTCCCCCTCCCTCCTCCCTTACCCCTAGCTGTACCCTCTACCCTCCTTCTTTTTCCCTCATTCCCCTTTGGCATAACGATATGATTGTATTTGTAATTTTCTGATATTGATTGTTGCCCTTTCGGTAATCCCATTGCTTGTGCTTTTGTTCCTGTTTATAACCAAATGAAAAATGTATTGGTTAAAAAAAAAAAAAAAAAAAAAAAAGAAAACCTAAAAGTCATTATTTCAGAAAATTCAAGTAAGGAGGATAAATGGTTAAAAACCGTGCTGCTGCATTCCAGGAGACATCAAAGTGTGAATATAATATTGATTTATTAGGCTCTCAGAAATGCCCTAAAACATGGCAATATGAGACTGATTATTGATGATATTCTAATTCTTTGAGATACACTAGTATGTCCCTAATGAAAAGTATATAGAGCAATAAGTAGTCTCCCATGCAGCTCAGTCATTAATGATTTTTGTTTCCGAGTCAAACATGCTAGCTGAGATTATACAGCCAGTGGCTGATAGACACTGCCCGTAGATCAGCCAGCATGTATCAGATGACAGGTTAATTTTAATTTTTACCTTAATGCAACTCCAACCCTCTGTTAATAAATTTAAAGGAGTATCTTCTTTTAAGGTACAAAATGTGTGCATCGTGTTAGCCAGTAGATAGAAAAATATTGGAATCTGAGAGTCCTCAGTGGTTGATACCTTTTAATGGCTAAGTGAAAAGATGGTAAGCATAGCAAGCTTTTGGGACACTAAGGCCCCTTCATTTACCAGCCTGACAAAGGGGCATTAGTGCCCTGAAAGCTTGCTTCACTTACCATCTTTTCACTTAGCCATTAAAAGGTATCAAGCACTGAGGACTCTCAGATTCCAATATTTTTCTATCTTCTTTTAGAAACCTATTCAAGATTAGAGATGAATGAACCTTTTGAAGTTCAGCTTTGCTTTGCCGAACAGACATATATTCGTCTAATAGATCAGCGAACAGTTCGTCGTACTTCCGAACCCCATTCAAATTAAAGGAAGGCAAAATCAAGGGCCTAGAAAACACCTTCAAAAGGACCCAAAAGCTGCCAAACAGAGCTCAAACTGTGGAACTGTTTGGTGCATTCATTATCTTTGTAACACTATCACTTTGCAAGCTTCACTCAACTTTCCATTAATATGCTTGGGTACAAAACTCTGTGAACAGCCAGCTCCTTTAGCAATACTATATATTAGATAACGGCCGGAAACTGTATACCTCATATAGCGACATAACGTCAGGACCTGGTAAGATGAGAGCACTTTGTCGCGGTTACCGTGCTCTTCCGCAGTGGCCATTGTGAAGCTAAGTCTCTCTATTTTCTCTATAATTCATTTTCTCTTGGCTAACATCCAGGTGACATCAGTGTGACATCTGTGTGCTGCCCATGTGCAATGCATTTTTAACATGGTTTTTCTATGCTGTAAAAAGTTAGAATAAAATAGACATATAGACAGATAGATAAATAACTAGATAGATAGGATAGATAGATGAAAGTATATCTAGATCATCTTACCAGTCTCCCACTCAATTACTTCCAGGGTTGCCCATTACGCTTCATGCATATTCACTGCACTGACCAGCAAAAGCCAATCACACACACTCAAGCTCTATGAGAGCGACTGAGATTGGCCATTGCAATCAGACTGCATTCCACAATCTGGACGGTGTCTGTGCAGGTTGTCATACATGTGAGTGTATGGCAACCAACCTGCTGTCAAAGTGTGTAAAATAAATAAATAATAAAATAAACACATAGGGCTCCACTGTATTTTTCTGTCTCAGCGCAGATAAAGCAGACAGCTGCGAGTTAACACACACAACTGCCTAATTTTACCTTGGCTGGCAAAAAAAGGTGTAGGGCTCTGCTCTCTTTTTAAATACCAGCCAAGGTAAACTAGGCATCTGACACCTTTTTCAGGGGCTTTACCAAGCTCTTCTGGCAGCCCTGGTGGTGGTGGCACGCTCAGTAATAAAGGGTTAATGCCAGCTTTGTATTGCCAGCTTGCATTAACTCCAATAGTCTTAAAGGGAACCTGTCACCCCAAATCACCCTTGTAAGCTGTAAATACATGTCCCTGAAGCATTACACTACAGTCCTACACATCCCTTTGTGGTGTTTTAGTTCAATATGAAAGTGCACTTTAGTCGTTTGCAAACTTACTAAATCCATGCCAGTGGGGCGTTCCCAAGCCTCCTTGTCTGCGAGGCGGTTCCCCTGTGTGCCGCTGTATTACGCCCTAATGGGCGTTTTTTCAAACTTTCTAGCGCGGGCACGATTCATAATCTCATGCCCGCATCGTCACGGTCATGTGATGCCGTGACGCGTCATTTCCGGGCGGCTGGGTCGCTGCTGTCTGACGCGCACCGGCCGACTTCAGCAAGCGATCTGCGCATGCGCTGAAGTTGGCCAGTGCGCGTCAGACAGCAGCGACCCAGCCGCCCGGAAATGACGCGTCACGGCATCACATGACCGTGACGATGCGGGCACGAGATTATGAATCCTGCCCGCGCTAGAAAGTTTGAAAAAACGCCCATTAGGGCGTAATACAGCGGCACACAGGGGAACCGCCTCGCAGACAAGGAGGCTTGGGAACGCCCCACTGGCATGGATTTAGTAAGTTTGCAAACGACTAAAGTGCACTTTCATATTGAACTAAAACACCACAAAGGGATGTGTAGGACTGTAGTGTAATGCTTCAGGGACATGTATTTACAGCTTACAAGGGTGATTTGGGGTGACAGGTTCCCTTTAATGTCGGGCCAATATTAGACCCGGCCATTAAGAATCTCAAATAAATAGTCAAAAAGACATAACACACATTGAAACAACATTTTATTAGGCATAAAAATGCAAACATACTGTATATGTGGACTCCACCTTTATTGCTCCCTCATTCCCATCCTCGATCATCTGTGGCGTCCTCTCTCCAACAGCCGCATTGCACTCTCAGCTGTGCTTCATCCGAGGCTGCGGTGATGAACAAATCGCCCTGACACCATGGCCTCCGAATGCTGAATGAATGGGCCAAGAGCTGTGTCAGGGTTAGTGAGGTGTCACTGAGGTTACCCAAGGACACTTGTGCCATAGAAACCACTAGCTAGTGGTTACTATGGCAGCAGTATCCTCAGGTGACCTCACCGCTTGCCCTGCAACAGCTCGTGGCTTATTTATTCAGTGATCAAAAGCTGTAGTTACAGGACACTTTGTTTTTTACTGCGGCCTCTGATGAAGCAGAGCTTAGAGTGCGTTGTGGCCGGCGGAGAGAAGACGTTCTAGAAGATTGAGGATGGGTATGAGGGGATAATAAAGGTGGAATCCAGATATGTGTTTTCAGTTTTATTTCTAATAAAATGTTTTTTCAATATCTGTTGTGTCTACTTGACTATTTACTTGAGATTCTTAATAACTGGGTCTAATATTGGCCCGACATTAAGAATCTCGGGCTTAATGCCAGTTGGCAATACAAAGCTGGCAATGACCCCTTATTAACCAGTATGCCACCACACCAGCGCCACTGAAAGAGCTGGGTATAGTGCCTGAAAATGGCGCTACAAAAGAATGCGCCATTTTGAGGGGCGGCAGCCGGCTGCTATTCTCTAGGATGCGTAGGGGGCCCTAAAATGATGGGTTTTCACTCCACTGAGAAAACCTACCCCCAGCTGACTAGTTTTACCTTGGCTGGCAATTAAAATATGGCGGAGCCCTACACATTTATGTTTGCCAGCCAAGGTAAAATTAGGCAGCTGAACGTGGCAGCCTGCAGCTGTCAGCTTTATCTGTGCTGAGAAGAAAAAATATGGCAAATCCCTACTCTTTTTTTTCAATTATTTTTTGTTTTACACATTATGACAGCAGGTTGGTTGCCATACACTAATGTGTATTGCAACCAAGCACAAACACCATCCAGATTGTGGAAATGCAGTGTGATTGCAACAGCCAATCATAGACGCTCTCACAGAACATGAACATCTGTGATTGGCTGTTGCCAGTCAGTGCAGTGAAAATGCATAAAGCTTAATTGGCAGTCCTAGAAGCAAGCAACGGAATACTGGTAAGATGTTCTAGCTATTGCTATCATCTATCTATCCTACCTATCTACAGTCAATCACAGATGCTCTCACAGAGCATGGGCATCTGTGATTGGCTGTTGCCAGTCCGTGTAGTGAATATGCGTTAAGCTTAATTGGTGGCCCAGGAAGCAAGCAGCGGCAGACTGGTAAGATGTTCTAGCTATTCCTATCATCTATCATTTATATATCCTTTTCTATTCTAAATTTTTCCAGCATGGGAAAGACCATGCTAACAACACTATCAGTATGCTATAAGAGTGCTGTTCGTGTGTTGTGCGATTTTTTATCGCACTCATTAACTTGGATTGGCGAGTCTTGCACGATAATCACATCCAGTCGCTGCGTGTTGTTACCCTGTAGATAAACATTCATCTGTTCTCACTCATTTGTTAACATTGGTCAGAGTGCAATGCAAGATTTTCTCACATTGCACTCATCCGATTTCAACACCCATGTTTATGTGCCCTGAGTCTAACCCTCTTCTCTGTTTTAGGCACAAAATAAAACAAGAGTTTGTGCAAAAATTGGCCATTGTTTTTCATTATCTGCCAAAGATCATTTAAAATAGTAGCTCTGCTGGTAGATGTATATGAAATAATTTAGCACTGCTTTCTTTGTCCCATGCACCTGATGAGTATATCATTTGATCAGTCCTAAATTATTTTATATACCATTTGTTTTTTGTATACTGTTCATAATTCTTTTATTTTGGTATATTTTTTGTGAGGCTATTTTTGAAAGAAGGTTTATATTACGGTATATCTGTATAATTTACTACTTATGAATTTATCCTACCCCTGTTCTACCCCCAACATTTTATGACTGTTTTCCTGTGTGTATTTTTTTAATATATTTAATTTGAACTTAGTAAAATTGACAACTTATTTGTGGATTCTTACTAGTGATGAGCGAGTGTACTCTCTTCTATTCTCTACTTGTACAAATAGTACAGTATTCGGGTTACTCGTTACATTGCGAGTACTTGCCTTTCGATATTCAGATGTCCAGCCCTGCAGTTTTGGTATCTGATTTGCAGCCACTAAACATGCTGGGCTTCTTAACCAATCATAGTAATACCCTAACCATCTTGTTTGTGGCATTACTGTGATTGGCTGGCCGTGCAGCATCATAGGGTTTATAAAAGCTCTGCCGCCGCCATGTTGCGCACATTGCTAGCATTGTAGCAGCATAGAGAGAGAGCGAGCAGCTGCTAGGGAGAGTGTTTAGGCCTCCTTATAACACATGAGCCCTTTTCAGGGCTACCTGCAGTGTATACTAGGTCAGTGTAGGGAGGGAGAGTTTCTCGAGCAGGGACAGAGTTTAAAGGAGCCTGTCACTTGCTCTATAGTACCAGAATACAATAGCTCTTTTGAGAGCTGAAACCACTGAACAAGGTCACAGTATAGGGAGGGAGAGATTGTGAATTAGGTTGGGACAGGTTAAACTGTTCTTCCAGTGTCCATATAACAGCTCTTGTCAGAGGCAGAGCTCTTTTTTCCAGCACACAGGGTAATAGCATTTTGTGCTGACTCTTGTTTAAAAGCACTCATCCTTTTTTCCCAGCTATTTTTTGGGTCACATCTTGGCTTGTGCCGTCCACATGAGCCACATTAATATGGTGCTAGTCCGCTTGCCAAATGCAAAACAGTACTAGTACCATTTAGTGCTGCCTGCAACACTAAACGCATTTGTCCCTTTTCCCCAATATTTTGGGGGGCACAGTTTGGCTTTTGCCGTCCACATCAGCCACATTAATATGGTGCTAGTCCACTTGACAAATACAAAGCATTACTAGTACCATTTAGTGCTGCCTGCTATACTAAACCCACTTCTCTTTTTTCACCTATATATTAGGGGTAACTGCTTGGCATGTGCCATCCACATCAGCCACATTAAGACGGTGGTAGGCCACTTGCTAAATAGAAAGTAGTACTAGTACCATTTAGTGCTGCCTGCTACACTAAACTCACTGGTCCCTTTTCCCCAATATTTTGGGGATCACAGCTTGGCTTGTGCAATCCACATCAGCCACATTCATATGGTGTTAGTCCGCTTGCCAAATACAAAGCAGTACTAGCATTTTTGGCTGTCTGGTACAAAGTACTCACTGGTACTTTTTCCACAATATTTTTGTGGTCTGAGTTAGCTTGGCTTGACCCATCAACATCTGCAAATATGTCACCAAAAGACAAAAAAAACCTGTTAACACACAGGTATGTGGATGTGGATGTGGTGTTGTCAGTGGTGGGCAACAAGGCACTCAGTCTGTGTCAGGTCAGAAGAAGCTTGATGCATGCACTATTTTAAGGAAAAATTTGCTGGTCTGGAACGTAAATGTGTGTGCAAGACAGAAGAGCAAATGCAGATTCTGTCTTGGATGGCAGACAAGGCCTTTACGCATTTCTCAAACAGCCCCCACCACTCCACCGAAACTGCCCTGATCAAAATTACTAACGGCTTACTCACTGCCAAAGCTAACAGACATTTCTCCATCCTCCTCCTTCTAGACCTGTCCTCTGCCTTTTACACAATCAACCACTTCGACTACAGATTCTCTCTTCCCTTGGCATCAAAGGCCTTGCCCTCTCATGGATCGCCAATACCTTTCCAACCACACATTTAGAGTTTCCACTCCCACACTACCTCCTCATCCTGTCCTCTCTCTGTTGGATTTCCACAAGGCTCTGTCCTGGGGCCCCTACTTTTTTTCTATCTATACCCTTGGCTTAGGAATACTCATAAAGTCCCATGGTTTTCAGTACCACCTGTACGCTGATGACACTCAGATCTACCTCTCTGGCCTAGACGTCACCTCTCTGCTATTTAGAATTCCAGAGTGTCCATCAGCCATATCCTCCTTCTTCACCTCCTGCTTCTTAAAACTCAATGTAGGCAACACTAAACTCATCATCTTTCCTCCATTTCATGTATCTTCCCTACCTGATCTATCTATTATTGTAAATGGCATAACACTCTCTCCCGTACCCAAAATCCTCTGCCTCGGAATAACTCTCGACTTTGCCCTGTCTGTCAAACCGCGCATTCAAACTCTTGCCACCTCCTGTCGCCTCCAGCTCAAAAATATTTCTAGAATTCGTCCCTTCCTCATTCCTCAATCCACTAAAAAACTCTTGTACATGCCCTCATCTCCCGCCTCGATTACTGCAACATACCTCTCTGTTACCTCCCTGCTCATTCTCTTGCACCACTCCAGTCTGTCCTCAACTCTGCTGCCTGACTAATCTACCTCTCTACTTGCTACTCCCTGTTTCTCCCCACTGCAAGTCTCTTCACTGGCTCCCAATTCCACAACGCATCCAGTTCAAGCTACTAACACTGACCTACAAAGCCATCCATAACCTTTCTCCTCCCTACATCTCCTAAGTAATCTTCTACTATCTTCCCTCACAGAATCTTTGATCCTCCCAAGACCTCCTTCTCTCCTCAACACTTATTCGCTCCTTACTCAACAGCCTCCAAGATTTCTCCTGAATATCCCCCATCCTCAGGAATTCTGCACTCCAACATGTCCGATTATCCACCACACTCTGATCCTTCAGACGGAACCTAAAAACCCATCTCTTCAGGAAAGCTTACAGCCTGCAATGACCACAGTGCCGCCTCAACTCCACCATAGCTGCCACCTCACCACCAACAGAGCTGCCGCACCCCAACCATCTCCTCCCCATTATCCTGTAGAATGTAATTCCACAAGGACAGGGTCCTCTTACCCCTGTACCAGTCTGTTGTTAATTTGTTTACTGTAAACTATATCTATAATTTTGCATGTAATCTCTTCTCATGTACAGAACCATGGAATTAATGGTACTATATAAATAAAGAATAATAATAATAATAATAATAATAATGATAAAAGAGAATGGTTATTGTTCCTCCTGGTGGGGACAAAGAACCTAAGCCTCTTTGCAGCTTGGCCCACATTATTATTATTTATTTATATAGCGCCATTAGATTTCATGGTGCTTTACATACGAAGAGGGGAGAACACGGACAAGTACAGTACAAATACAGTCAATTGGACAAACAAGTCTTAAGATACAGGAGGAAAGGGGGCCATGTCTACAAGGGCTACGGGGGGCGGGTGAGGAGAGAGTAGGAGGGGGAAATGCCGATCGTGTGATGGTGCGGCGACCGGGTCTCATTGTAGGCCGTAGGCTTGTCGGAAGAGGTGAGTCTTCAGGGTTTTTTTTAAGTTACCAAGGGTAGGCGAGTGTCTGTTGTGTTGTGGGAGAGGGTTCCAAATTATGGCAGATGCACGGGTGAAGTCTTCTATGCGGTTGTGAGAGGATGAGATAAGGAGGGAGTAGAGAAGGAGCTCTCGGGAGGATTGTAGGTTGCGTGCAGGTAGGTAGCGGTAGAACATGTCGGAGATGTATGGGGGGACAGGTGATGGATGGCTTTGTATGTCATTATTAGGGTTTTAAATCGGGATCTCTGAGAGATGGGGAGCCCCTGCAGGGCTTGGCAGAGGGGAGAGACAGGGGAGTAGCAGGGAGACAGGTGAATTAGTTGAGCAGCGGAGTTTAGGATGGATTTGAGAGGTGCAAGGGAAGTAGCAGGGAGGCCGGTGAGCAGGTGGTTGCAGTAGTCAAGGCGAGAGATGATGAGAGCGTGAACAAGAGCTTTAGCGGTGTCGTGATCAAGGAAAGAGTGGATCCGGGAAATGTTTTTGTGCTGGAGTCAGCAGGAGGTGGCGAGGGCTTGGATGTGAGCTTTGAAGGAGAGGAGAGTCGAAAGTAACCCCAAGGCACTTGGCGTGAGGGACTGGGGAGAGTGAGCAGTTATTGACAAGTATGGATAGGTCAGGTAGAGGAGGAGAGCGACTTGGGGGGAAGACTATAAACACGGTTTTGTCCATGTTCAGCTTGAGGAAACGAGCAGAGAAGAAGGATGAGATGGCAGACAGGCATTGTGAAATTTTGGATAGTAGGGAGGTGATGTCGGGCCCAGAGAGGTAGATCTGGGTGTCGTTAGTGTAGAGATGGCACTGGAGGCCATGGGATTCAATGAGTTGTCCAAGGCCGAGGGTGTAAATATAGAAGAGCAGAGGTCCCAGAACCGAGCTCAAGGGGACGTCGGCAGATAGGTGGTAGGGTGAGGAGGAGGTGTGGGAGTGGGTGACGCTGAAAGTCTGGTCCATTAGGTATGAGGAGATCCAGGAGAGGGCTAGGTCAGTGATGCCGAGAGATTCCAGGATCTGGAGTAGGAGGGAGTGGTCGACGGTGTCTAAGGCGGCAGATAGGTGGAGGAGGAGGACGGAGTAGTGTCGTTTGCTCTTTGCAGTCATTAGGTCGTTGGTGACTTTGGTTAGGGCTGTTTTGGTGGAGTGATGAGGTCAGAAACTGGATTGTAGGCGGTCAAAGAGGGAGCAGGAGGAGAGGTGGGAGGACAATTCGGAATGGACGCGTTGTTCAAGCAGCTTTGATGCAGAGATATTGGGCGATCGTTAGAAACAGATGATGGGTCGAGGGAGGGTTTTTTGAGGATGGGTGTGATCAAGGGATGTTTGAAGGACGAGGGGAAGATGCTGGTGGTGAGTGATACCTACAAGATATGGGTTAGGGCAGGGATGAGGACTGTCGTGAGGTTTGGGATAAGGTGGGAGGGTAGTGGGGCAAGTGCACAGGTGAGGTGTGATCTTGAAAGAAGGGTGGCGAGTTGCTCTTCTGTCATGATGGAAAAGCTTCCTTTGGACGAGGAGGGTTGGGCGGTGATGTGGGGAGCCAGGGGGACAGTGGGTCAAAGCGTTCTCTGATTTTGTGGATCTTCTGTTTGAAGAAGGTGGCAAAGTCGTTGGCAGAAATGAGAGGGGAGGGAGTAGGTGGATGGCTACGGAGTAAGGAGTTGAAAGTTTTAAATAATTGTTTGGGGTTGCGGGACAGTAATTAAAGAAGAGAAGTAGGTTTGTTTAGCGGTGGTGAGTGCATTCTTGAAGTTGGAGAGGGATTGTTTGTACATGGCAAAGTGCTCCATAGAGTGGGATTTCTTCCATCTCCGCTTCGCCACTCTGGACACCCGATGCAGTTCTTTAGTGAGGGTGGTGAGCCAGGGTTGCCTGTGTGTACGGGTTTTGGTGTGTGAGGGGGGGTTGCCTGGTCGAGGTCTGTAGTTAATGTGGTATCATAGGGCATGGCAGTGGCGTCGGCATCAAGTGAGGTAGCTACATCTGTGAGAGGGAGAATGGACTCAGAGAAGGAGTGGAAGGCTATGAGATTAAGGTTTCTGTGGGGATTACTGAGTTTCCGAAGAGGGGGGGCGTGGTAGGGGAGGAGGGAGGAGAAAGTCAGTAGGTTGTGGTTGGATAGGGGAGGGTGAGTTTGAGAGGTAAGTGAGAGAACAGAGAGAAGGGTGAAGATAAGGTCAAGCGTGTGGCCATCCTTATGAGTGGCTGAGGAGGACCATTTGGAGAGCCCAAAGGAGGTGGTCAGTAATAGGAGTCTAGAGGCAGCGGGGTGGAGGGTGTCGATGGGGATGTTGAAATCACCCATGATGATAGTGGGGATGTCAAAAGAAAGGAAGTGGAGCAGCCAAGTGATGAAATGGTCGAGAAAGGTGGAGGTAGATCCTGGGGGGCAATAGATGACAGCCAGTTGAAGGTTGCAGGGGGAGAAGATGCGGACGGAGTGCACCTCGAAGGAGGGGAAGGAGGTGAAGGGCAGCGGTGTAATTGGGGTGAAGGAGCAGCTGTTGGACAGGAGTATTCCGACACCTCTGCCGTGGGTGTTGCTGGGGCGGGATGTGTGAGCCATGTTTCGGTGATGCCAAGGAATGAGAGTTTGTTGGAGATGAAGAGGTCATGGGTGAATGAGAGTTTATTGCATACCGAGCGAGCGTTGCAGAGTGCTCTGAATAGGGGATGTGGGGGGGGTGAATGGGTGTAATATTATGAGGGTTTCGAGAGCTTGTGTTGGGGAGCAGGTAAGGGTTAGAGGTGAGTGAGGAGATGTGACTGGGGGACCAGGATTGGGGGATATGTCACCTGCGAGTAGGAAAAGCAGCAAGAGGGTTAGTAGGTGGGAGCAGAGGAGAGTTTGCGTGGTGGGCGTGCTTGAAGACAAGGGACTGTGTGTGGAGGAACAGTTTGAAAGAGGGGGTGAGGTCGGTGGGTTGGATAGAGGGGGAGATAACTAATTCCTTAGTGGGTGGAAGGATGTACGGGGTTAGTAGGAAGTGAAGTAGAATGGGGTGAGGGTGAAAAGGAGGGGAAACATTGTAGGTAGTAGCTATGTATGCAGCTCGTAGAGATGAGATACCTCCAGGGTGGGGTGGGGCAGGGAGGGAAAGCAGACACTGGTGAGGTGCAGTAGGGCCAGCCAGCGATAAGATGCAGCTGGAGATGATGTCCAGCCAGGGGTAGGATACAGCCAGGGGGAGTTCAGGCAGGGATGAGATAGAGCTAGGGGTGAGGTGCAGTAGGGAAGGAGATGTTGTCAGGGATCAGGAGGAGCGCGAAAGTGAATGAAGATGATGTGGTCATAGCAGGGTGTTGGCTGTGGGAATGAGGTGCAGCCAGGCTGAGGAGTAGCCAGGGGTGGGGTGCAGTCCAGGGTGAGACACAGTTCGGGATGAGATGTAACCGGGATTAAGGTGGAGCCAGGAATGGGGTGTAGCCTAGAGCGAGATGTAGTCATGGATTTGATGAAGCCAGGGATGAGATGCTGTCTGGGATGAGATGCAGCTAGGTATGTGATGCAGCCAATGAGGAGGTGCAGCCAGGGATGGCACAGTTTATATGTAAGTGTCTGTCACAAGATGCTCGTTTGATACACATTTTCTCTAACAACCTATACTGGTTGGCCACCTTTCCTGACCTATGGTATAAGGAGAAATTTCCTTCTCTCCTTTTGGAGTCACCAAAAATTTTTATAATGGAATCCTTCCAGAGGGTCACTGTAGATCAGTTGCTGAAAACATCACCCTCAGATAATGCTGGCTACTGAGGTACCAGTTTTATTCAACAGCAAGGATTCATGGCGGGAGACACACACACCTGATCCAGAAGAGGTGGGGGAAAATGTGCCCAAACTGGGCCATTTTCAATAAACCAGTACATCAGCAAGGGTTATCTTTACCATGCCAAGGAGGGAGAAGTTAAAAAACCTGGTCAAGGGGTACTTAAGTGACCATACCTGCATCTTTCCCGACGCTTCAGTTCCCTTCAATTATTTGGTGTCAAAGCTGAACATTTGGCCCGACCTCTCCTTATATGCCTTGGAGGTGCTGGCTGCCCAGCTGCTAGTGTATTGTCAGAGAGTATTTTCAGTTCTGATGGGGCAATCATGGAAAATGCAGATAGACTTACTCTGATTAAATTCAATAAGGACTATATTTCTCCACAGTTTGTAATCCCTCCAGATGAGAGAAAGCAAACCTATATTCACCAAAAATGTAGATTTTGACTACTGCTTTTAAAGTTCACCCCTTCCCATAGAAACCCATTTACTTCCTGCATCAACCATGACTCAGAACCTAGGGCTAAATTTTGAAAACACAATACATATTGTGCCGTGGATAAACTAGAACAAACAGTACACCTACTTTAGCCTAACTACTATGTGTCATTGGAGGTCCTTGTAATGGTGTCTCCCTGTGTCAACCATGTCTCCCAGGGCTAATTTTTGAAAACACAATACACATTGTGCTGTGGTCAAACCAGAACAGTACCCCTACTACAGACTAAGTAATATCTATCATTGAAGGCCCTTGTCACATGTTTTGCTGAACTGTGACTGAGATAGGAGATACATATTTGATAGAAATGCAAAGTTGTCAGTTACCATAGTTGGCAAAAAGCATGCCTTGGTTGTGCCACATTGTGACTGAGATGGGGGATACCTAGTCGATAGAAATGTTTTGTCAGTCACCATAGTTGGCAAAACAACATGCCTGGGTTGTGCCACATTGTGACTGAGATAAGGGATACATATTCGATAGAAATGTACTCTTGTCAGTCACCATAGTCCGCAAAAAATGCCTGGGTTTTGTCACATTGTGACTGAGATAGGAAATAAATAGTTGATAGAAATGTGCTGTCAGTCATCATACTTGGCACATTGTGACTGTGATAGGGGATGCATATTTAAAAGCAATATACACTGACTAATAGTCCTCTGAAAATTTGAATTAAGGGCCACAACTACTACAGTAGTCCTACATAGATAATATTTTCATGCTTGTCATGGTGTTTTCCTGCATCTATGACATAGACCCCAGGAGTAATTTTTGGAAATCCGATGCACATTCTGCACTCGACCAAGTACTAGCGTATCAACCAGTCTTCTCTTCCTATTTAATATTGGGAATATTGCCAATGAATATCTCTGAACCATTTGCAGGGGGTTCTCCAACTCCAACCCATCCTAAAAGGAGAGCACCATATATCCTTTATCCATTGACTTGCACAAGTGATATATTTGAGGTCATTGTTTAGTTGGCTAGTGTAGCTTTATTTTTTCGGTTCTAATTTCTAATGGAGTGCCCATCCAAGCGTATGTTACTGGGCCACCTCTGGACACTCACCAAACTCAGGTTTCCTGACACCTTCAGGCCCTCTGAAAACTTAAAAAGAGAGCCAAAGAATGACATAGAGGTGGAGGGTAATTCCCAACACCACAATGGGTGCATTGTAAACTGCTATGGAATATGTATTTCACTATCTGAGTCTTAATGAGAGAAGTACCGCCCAAATGTATAATTAACAGCAGTCCCTCCAAAATATGCAGTATATTACTGGGCTAGCTCAGTGCCTTCACCAAACTCAGTTTTCCTAACTACTGCAGGCCCTCTTAAAATTTTAGTTTAGGGCCGCAGAATGGCATGGAGGAGGAGGAGGGTAAAGCCCAATGCCACAATGGGCACATTGTAAACTGCTATGGAATATATATTCCACTATCTGAGTCTCAATGAGGGAGGGACTGCCCAAATTTATAAGTAACAGCAGTCCCTCCAAAACGCATGAGGCCCCTCAGGTCAACGATCAACATACCAACTGGCACATTGTAGCTGGCCTTCAAAAGGGCTGGAGAATAACTAACTGAAAATGATGTATGACTGAGGGACCTATAAATTATATAAGTCAGGGCCCTCCCAATTGTAAAAGGCAAAAAAAAGCCACATAGTACGTGTGAACAAACACTAAAAGGGATATTGTTTTGTTTCTCTGGTTTATTTAACCTTATGTGATTATGCAGGAAAAACTGTTTCTTAACCTTTTTGGCCTGTAAAATGCAATTTAGGTTTGGTAAATGGTCTTGTGTATCTGTAAAAGTGGCGTAATACTGTGACGAACATATTCGTAGAAGCGATATATGACTCAGAAATCCATGCAGGCGTATTCTCCAGGTTCTTCTCATTCTGTTTCATCACTTTCCCACCCATTTCAGCCGTTTCCTCAGGCCCCCAGACCTCTTTGTCTGGTCCAGCAGAAACATACTCACATTTCCCTTTAGACTTACATTGTACTCGCTATTCGGAACAAATACGCAAGTTTTACAATCTACTCGTTATGAGTATAGAGATTACGGATATTTCAGTACTCGCTCATCCTAATTATTACCCAAAAATTTAGTTTGGTCTCCCTCTCCGGAAGCCAATTTTTATGTCTTAAACAAAATAATGTAGAGAGAAGTAACCGGGCACCTCCAGGATTCATGCGGTATATACAGCACTTATGTACCTTATGTTTCCACTACAAAACCCTGTTAATGGCGCTGCAGCGCCTTGTGACAAAAGTCCATTTATATCAAAAAATCAAGGAAAAAGGCGGCACTCACCATTAGTAGATCTTATACTTTATTGCATCGGTGTGGGGAGGGGGTGCAGAGGGCGCGGACAATGAGTCAAAGGAGCTGAGCCTGCGCCCCCCCTCCCCACACCGATGCAATAAAGTATAAGATCTACTAATGGTGAGTGCCGCCTTTTTCCTTGATTTTTTTATATATATCAATTTTAATGTCTGTTTTCCAGTGTTAGTTTTTCTAGAAAGTGGTTTTAACAATAATATTATATAATTAATTATCTTTTTTTACTATGTTGTTATCTTGGACCTGTACATCGCTCTTGAAGGCTTACTGACTTTTTTACGCAAATTGTATTTTTATAGGTGTTGCGAAGTTCTAATTAATTTATTACATAATTTACAATTAAAGACTTTAAGAGGGCTGAACATAATGTTATCAAAATAGACAATTATGTTTTGTCGATGACTTTCAACTAGTAAAATTTTGACATTGTATATAATGTCGATAGAGACAAAAATGTAAAACCTTTAACATTTAGAATACATACTTATTTATATACATCTATGTACCTGGACTCCTCCAAATCCATTGGGTGCCAGGTATCGTTCACACTCTGCTGCAATATCATCCCATTTCCACTCAAATAAGTGAACAATTGATGTTCGTCCAGGTTTAGTGTTGGGATTGTACTGAGCTGAACATAGCCCAATAGCCACCAACAGTAGAAGGAGCTTCATCCTGCCTGCTAATGTGACAGCATACAGTTTTGATGTACCCTTTTATACTTTGAGTTGCGTAATGGCTTGTGTCTCTAAATCACCACCTGCAAACATTTTTTGTACTATATGAAACCAGGTGATAATATACTGGAAATTCCCACAAGTAGACATGATTTATCATATTTGTAGTCTGTTCATATCAATGTGTTCTACTGTATGAAGGTTGAAAAAGATAACACATGCTCAAGTTACGTCAGCTTCTTACTATGAGGCCAAGGTCCAGAAGAAGGCAAAATGTCCCCCAGGCAGCAGTTTCCAAATGTCCTCATATTAGAGAAAACCAATGATTCCAAAATCTATATATAGCGGAACAAAAGCTAAATAGGTCCAAAATTCTATTTCAATCCATATCATAACATATCCTTACTGCTTTCCGCCAAGACCATTTTTTGTTTCTTTACATCTTTTTATTGTCTGCATACCTCTTTTGTATTGTATGACTTGTTTTACTTGGGAAAAGTTGTAGTTTTAAATTGCACCAATTTTCCATATTAATTAATGAAAAAAAACACATTTTTGTTGGGTGGAATGGTGAAAAAAATAACCTGTAATCTTGCCATTCTTGCTTAAAGGCGCTATCCCACAAAGTTCCACAACTGGATGTCTTTAAAGAAATGTTAAATCTTATTTTGGGGTTCAGCGCAATTGGTATGGCTTACCTGAAAAAACGATGTCTTAACATAGACACACTAAAAGGAATTTTATTAACTTATAACACTCCTCAATTAAAATATAATGGTTTAAAATGGCTATAAATAAGTATAAATACAAAAACTGTTCTGCATTTTAATAAATTGTATATAAATAATTAAAAGACTAAAAAAATAGGGAGATGGTTGAAGTCCTTTCAAATTAGTGTTCTGGCGTGGCTTTCACACTGGCCTTTTATTAGGTCCTTTGGATAGAACGTTTCTTTATATGATGTTTAATCCTCTGGGTTTCACCTTGTACTTGAGCAGAATTCTTTCTTTCTTTAAGTAAAGCACTTGCTGTTGTATTGCTAAAAATCTATGAAATGCACCTGGATTAGTTGATAGGATGTTTTTCTTGATTTATACTTTAAAGTTATTTTCTGTACCCACTATTTGATTTGTGATGGGTTAACTGATCTTTGAAAATTGGTTGCATGGGATATTGATTTGTCCTAAAAGAGAAACTAATATTACTAAATAGTAACTCTACTGAGTTAAATTAGCTGCAGGTTATTTGTATACCTGTCATTAACTTGCTTCCATTTTGTGGTTAGACATTTCTAGGATGTTAATTTTCTTTTCTTTTACCTATAACACATTAAAATATGTAGTATTGACCAAAACCGTTTGTGTCCTCCCCTCTGTCTATACCTGTAATATTAGTCCAGTTTGTTCTTTGGGTTGGAGGGTTAATTGTTTGTCTCACTGTTGGGGTTAATTTAGTGAGCTACAAATGAATGTTTTGTTATAATACTGCATTTTGGTCATTATACCACACTCTGGTGATCATTACATATGGACTGAGCTGTGCAATTGATGGTCACTTACTATGTGCTGCAGATGGTGATGTCTTTCCTTCAATGTCTCTCCACAGTTTGGTGGTGATGAGTGTGGAGTTTTCTGCAGTGATAGCCTGCTGCTCGCTGTCACGTCTCCTGTTTCTAGGTTGCGGCTCAGCTGAGCGCGCACGTGACTGGCCACGTCACGCACCGCCCTCTCTTGCTGCATCAGATGGTCCTAAGTCAGTAGGGTTAGTGCTGCAGGCGTGGTGATTGCTCAGTGCGTGGAGCAGAGGACAAGAGGGGTTGCTAAAGGGAACAGTCACAGGTCTGGTTCTCATCGACCGGTTTCAAAGGGGAGCGCCCTTCTTCATCAGGAGGCCTGGAACAAGAGTCAGCTCCAGTGTCATCTTTTAACAGTCTTTAAAAAAATGTACGGGGGGCATGACCGGAAGTCTCCATGTGAAGACGATGGTGTGAAGAGCTCCTTGCCCCAGGACACTAAAAACCCTAAAAAATATGCAATAAACCCCACAAAATAGGGAAGAAACACCAAACTAAAGCAGCCAAGGACCCAGGAACACCAGCCCTGCTTACCCTGGATGGCTTCCTGATGAGGGATGTGACAGAGAGTCCAGCGCTGCTGCAGCCCTCTGTGATGGATAGGGAGAGCCTGCCACCCCCACTGTCTCCAGCTCCGATGTCCAGCAGCACACATGTTCGGGGTAAGTCACTCCCTGCTCTGGTGACACTTGCCCTGCACCCGCTGTTGGCCGATGTCCCTCCACAGGAGAGTGAGAAAGGAGGTGGTCCCTCCATATCCACGAGGGGAAAGATGGCTGCAGCTGAGATAGCCCTGCCCACCTCCTCTGCCTGCTTCCTGGGCTCTGTCAGGACAGGGAACTGGCTGCTGTAGAGGTGTTGAAATCATTCCAGCAACACTTCCCTTTCCAGACCCAACCATACACCCAGGGTTTTATCGCTCCAGATAATGAGGCTCTAATTAGGGACATCAATGACCAAACCACCTCACCCGGCACCTGTGTTACTGCAGTACTCAGCCCACAGCCCCTGGAGGAGCTCAGGAACCTGCATGGAACCCATCACCAGCAGATCCTCCACAGTACAAATTCCCCGCTGAGCATTAGCCCTCAGATCCATAGGGAACATGCTACCTCTGAGAGTGAGAGTGAAGCCTCCAAGTTAGGAACCTATGTAGATGAATATACTGGAATGCTTGTGCACAAATCAAGTAATTCTGCTGCACTCTAGGTCCCTCATAAGGCATGCTTAGATCATCCCTATGGATCCCAAAGGACTGCAAATTATGGACATGGCCGTAAATATTTGTCTGATGATCCCCCTGGCCCCCGAGAGATCCCTGGGCACTTGGGGCAATACACTCAAAGACAACACTTGCAAACATCCAGTAGAGGACCTATAGATTCCAATGGGAGACAGCAGCCTCTCTCCATGGATCCCGGTGTGAGCTGGGACCCTAGTCCTCCCTTACAACCAACTAGACCATTGGAGTCATTGCAACCTCCCGGGACTGGTTTGTTCACATCCACCAGCTCCCCACGAAGCAAGATTTCGAAGACTTAATACAAGAGGTCAAGAACACCTGCCATGCTGAGATTGCGGCGATTAGGAGAGAAGTGGCCACCATGTTCCATCAGCTGGGGGAAGACCAGAACAGTGCACAAATATTGATACGCCAACTTCAGTCTTAGGTTGCATCGCAAGCATCGGTCATCTGGGACCTCCAGCGTCATGTTGAAGACCTGGACAATAGGGGGAGGAGACATATTATCAGGGTACAGGGGATGCCTGAGGAGCGTAACTGAGAGGACATTGTGAGTACCCTTCAAACGATTTTTAATTCCATTTTACAATCTCCACTCGATCGGCCCATTAATATGGAGAGAGCCCATAGAGCCTTACAGCCCAAAATTATGGAGGGTACCACAAGAGACATCATCTGCCATATAACGGACTTCAGATGAAGGAGGAGATAATGGCCAAAGCTACCCCACCGATGCAGCCCACCTCTAGAGGAACAAAAGTGCACCTTTACCTGGATCTGTCTTGGATCACTCTACAGTAGAGGAGAGCTCTACGACCCCTTCTTTCCCACTTATGGGATAGCAATATCCTATATAAGTGGGGCTTTCCATTCAACTTATCGCCCAGGAAAGGCACCAAGTTTGCGACCTTAAGGCAACCAGAGGATCTCTTGTCTTTCCGCCGTAGTTTTAGCATCGACCCTCCCAATTTACCGGATTGGTCTTCACCCGTTCTTCTCCTGCCAATCCAGCAGACCTGGCAGAAGGCCCCATCTAGGAAATGTAGTGGTCATCAAGCCAGAGGAGAGGACTATACCTGAAAGGTGAATATATGCATATGGAGTCTATGGAGCCTCGTTTAAAAGTCTCAAACACGGGAATAGCCAGATATTACTCCAGGGAAGGACCTTGCCCTGGGGTGGACTCCTTGCGGAGACCACCATGACCACCTTATTAAGTGGCCCTTTCAGTCACTATCCCACTCAGTTCCGAGCTTATGGATATGACAAGGGAATTACCAAAGCCAGGTATCCATCCCCAGACAGCTGTTTCGGGATATTGCCCTTCATCAGTGTGGAGTAGGATTCTGGCTAAGTGGGAGCAATGCCTGGTAGACCAACATCACAAAGCTCTCACTGATCTCAGGGAGACCAGTCGAGGAAAACAGTGCGGGCAGCTGGCTAAAGCGCTTAAACACAGTGAAATCCATGGTGCATTGGCCCCTGGGAATTTGAATATGCAAATGGAGTCAATGAAGCCTTGTTTAAAAGTCTCAAACATGGGACTAGCTAGATATCCCTCCAGGGAAGGACCTTGCCCTGGGGTGGACTCCTTGCAGATACAACCATATCCACCATATTAAGTGGCCCTTTTAGTCACTATCCCGCTCAGTTACGAGCTTAAGGATATGACAAGGGAATTACCAAAGCCAGGTATCCATTCACAGGCAGCTGTTTTGGGGTATTGTCACTCATCAGTGTGGAGTAGGATTCTGGCTAAGTGGGAGCAATGCCTGGTAGACCAACATCACAAAGCTCTCACTGATCTCAGGGAGGCCATTTGAGGAAAACACTGCGGGCAGCTGTCTAAAGCGCTCAAACATAGTGAAATCCATGGTGCATTGCCCCCTGGGAAATTGAATATGCAAATGGAGTTTGTAGAGCCTCGTTTAAGAGTCTCAAACATGGGACTAGCTAGATATCCCTCCAGGGTAGGACCTTGCCCTGGGGTGGACTTTGAGTGCTTTAGCCAGCTGCCTGCAAACACTATGGATTTCACTGTGTTTGAGCGCTTTAGCCAGCTGCCCGCACAACATGGATTTCACTGTGTTTGAGCTTTTTAGCCAGCTGCCTGCAGTGTTTTCTATTTGCGAAAAGTGTTCTTTACTTGTCACTTCCTTTGAGCTTCCTAGGGAGGGAAGACTCAACATTGTTTAACTCACATAGGAGTTGGGCTCGCTCCCTTTGAAAGAGCTGTGTTGGACTGCTTGCAACCTATTTTAGACTGCAGACTGCAAGTCAATAGGTTTCTACCTACTAGGCTGAAGGCACACTGATCCCTCCAAAACGGCGCGTTTTTGAAGCGCGATATTGATGCGAGTTTGATGCGTGTAGTAGTGCGAGTGCGGTGCTAGTGCGGTGCTAGTGCGGTGCTAGTGCGGTGCTAGTGTGGTGCTAGTGAGGTGCTAGTGAGATTTTTTCATTCCTACTGCGATCCGACAGACTAGCACCCTTCCCCTGGTGTCAAGACTGCACTGATTTGCTGACACTTATTTGTCAATCAATGGGGGTCACTTGTGGGGGAGCTCCAATGTTGAGGCACACAGGGGCTCACCAAACGCGACATGGTGTCAGCTAACAATTTGAGCTGATTTCCATTCAAATTGTTAGCGGACACCATGTATCGTTTGGAGAGCCCCTGTGTGCCTCAGCATTGGAGCCCCCACAAGTGACCCCATTTTGGAAACTAGACCCCCCAAGGAACAAATCTAGATGCATAATGAGCATTTTGAAGCCCCAGGTGCTTCACAAATTGATCCATAAAAATGAAAAAAATATTTTTCTTCCACAAAAATCTTATTTTTTTATTTTTACGGATCAAATTGTGAAGCACCTGAGGCTTCAAAGTGCTCATTATGCATATCGATTTGTTCCTTGGGGGGTCTAGTTTCCAAAATGGGGTCACTTGTGGGGGAGCTCCAATGCTGAGGCACACAGGAGCTCTCCATACGCGACATGGTGTCCACTAACAAATGGAATTGTTAGCGGACACCATTTCGCATATGGAGAGCCCCTGTGTGCCTCAACATTGGAGCTCCCCCACAAGTGACCCCATTTTGGAAACTAGATCCCCCAAGGAACAAATCCAGATGCATAATGGGGTCACTTGTGGGGGAGCTCCAATGTTTAGGCACACAGGGGCTCTCCATATGCGACATGGTGTCCGCTAACAATTGTTAGCGGACACCATGTCGCGTATGGAGAGCCCCTGTGTGCCTAAACATTGGAGGTCCCCCACAAGTGACCCCATTTTGGAAACTAGACTCCCCCAAGGAACAAATCCAGATGCATAATGGGGTCACTTCTGGGGGGGCTTCAATGTTTAGGCACACAGGGGCTCTCCATACGCAACATGGTGTCCGCTAACAATTGTTAGCGGACACCATGTTGCGTATGGAGAGCCCCTGTATGCCACCAGCATTGCCACCAGCGCAAGGGCAACTGGAAGAGTTGGGGTACAGCACCAGAAAATGGCACCTCCAATGAATGCACTATTTTCTGGGGTGGCTGTGGGTTGCAATTTGCAGCGTGGGGGGGCCCACAACATTTGGATCTCTCCACGATGAGGATTGCAGCCCCCCAACTGCCAAGTTGTACCTGGCTGGCAACCAAGAATATGGCAAAGCTCCATGTCAGTTTATTGGTAGAAGTAATAAAAAAAATGACGTGGGACTTCGCCATATTTTTGGTCCAGCCAGGTACAACTTGGCAGCTACGGACTGCCACCAACCCCCAGCTGCCTCGTTGTACCTGGCTGGCAACCAAAAATACAGCGAAGCGCATTTTATTTTTATTTCTAGAACAAATTCTAGAAAAAAAATGACGTGGGGCTCCGCCAAATTTTTGGTCCAGCCAGGTACAACTAGACAGCTGGGGGCTGCAATCCGAAGCATGGAGAGGCCCAAGCGTTCTGGGCCCCCCATGCTGCGAATTGCAGCCCGCAGCCGCCCCAGAAAATGGCGCATTCATTGAAGCGCCATTTTCTGGCGCTGTACCCATGCTCTTCCAGTTGCCCTGGTGCCGGTGGCAAACTGGGTAATAAAGGGGTTAATGCCAGCTTTTTATTGGCAGCTGGCACTAAGCCCGAGATTCATAATATTGGGCCAGTGTTAGACCCGCCATTAGGAATCTCTGGTAAGTAGTCATTAAATATACACAAAGAAAAGTAATTTTATTTGAAAAAAAACACAAACAAAATTCAGACTCCATCTTTATTAGAAAGATCCGACGTAGTCCATAACGAACGTCCCACGATGCTCGATCGCCTCCGACGTAGTCCACAATGAAGGTCCCACGATGCTCGATCGCCTCTGCTCCAGAGATTGCAGCAAGGGATCAAGTGTCCTCTTCTTACAGTCTCTGGGGTCAGAGTTATGGTGCACTGTATGGCAATGATCTGTCATACAGTGCACCATTACTATGATCCCTGAGACTAGAAGAGGACACTTGATCCCTTGTTGCATCCATCCATCCACCCATCATCCACGCATTTACACATCCATTCGTGCATACATCCACACATGCAGTCACACATACGCACACATCCATCCACGCACGTATCCACGCACGTATCCACGCACCCACACATTCACGCACCCACGCATCTACGCACCCACGCATCTACGCACCCACGCATTCACACACCCACGCATTCACGCACCCATGCATTCACGCACCCACGCATCCACGCATTTACGCATTCACGCACCCACGTATTCACGCACCCACGTATTCACGCACCCACGCATTCACGCACCCACTCACCCACGCATCCACGCACCCACACATCCACGCACCCAAACATCCATGCATCCATGCACCCACACATCCACGCACCCACGCATCCACGCACCCACACATCCACACACCCAAACATCCATGCATCCATGCACCCACACATCCACGCACCCACACATCCACACATCCACGCACCCACACATCCATGCACCCACACATCCATGCATCCACGCACCCACACATCCACGCATCCATGCACCCACACATCCACGCACCCACACATCCACGCACCCACACATCCATGCACCCACACATCCACGCACCCACACATCCACGCACCCACACATCCACGCACCCACACATCCATGCACCCACGCATCCATGCACCCACACATCCATGCACCCACACATCCACGCACCCACACATCCATGTGTGCTTACAACCACGCGTGCACACATCCATCCATCACACTCATCCATCCATGAACCCATCCATCCATCCATGAACTCATCCATCCATCCATCCATCCATCCATGAGCCCACTCACATTCATTCATTCATTCATTCCATTCATTCATTCATACGGTACTTGCCTCTGGGCGGAGCTGCACTGGAGGAGGGGCGTTCCAGCGAGGAGAAGAGGCAGAGCGGCGGTGGGATCGAGGAGCGGTGAGATCGGTCACGGGGATCGGGGAGGTGAATGGCAGGGACAGGTGGGGGCCATCCAGGGGTTGGGGAGGCCTGAGGAGGGGAGGGGTATCCGCCCCCTCCACCCCCTCCGCCAGCAGCGCGGCGGGAAACCGCAACAAGGTGCCGGCATCGGAGTTGGGGGGGTGGAGGGCAGTAACAAGTAGGGGGAGGCCTGAGGAGGGGGAGGGCATCCGCCGCCGCCGCCAGCAGCGTGGCAGGTGAAGCAGCACACGGTCCCGGCTGTCACTGAGATCACAGCCGGGATCACAGAGACTCGCACTATGTGATTGCACGGTGCGTTTTTTTAACGCACCCATTGTTTTCTATTGTAGCTGGTGCGTACAACTCGCATGCAGTCGCAGTATGCCGCGACTGAAACTCGCTTTGCGAGTTCAGGACTTCAAATGCGCACCAGTGTGCCCGACATTATAGAAAATCACTTGTCCTAGTGCAATGCGAGTTTATCTCGCATTGCAGTCCGTGCGAGGCACTGGGATCATGTCGGATGATGTGCCTTCAGCCTTAGACTTGTGTCATCTACGACCAGCTCTTGCACTGGGATTACAGATTCTCAGTTTATATTCCATACTGTTTAACTATAGTTATTTTGTTTTCATTGTTTAAATGTTGTTTTTTCTTTAAAGGGAACCTGTCACCTGGATCTAAGCCCCTACACTATCACTACCTGTCCCTGCACCTTCCTAGCTGCTCCCTATCTATCCCTCTCTGAGCTAAATCCGCCCTATAAAACAGCAGAAAAATAACTTATAACTTACAGAAGTCCCTGAGGCTGGGGACTGAGAAGGTGGCGCCAGGCTCCATTCAGCCCCTCCTCCATGCAGCAGCACACGCCCCGCTGGGCGGCGTTATTCTTTCTTCATCGCCGCCTCCTCCATTTGGAATCTCCCACCCGCTTTACACTGTAAGGTAGTGGTTAGGATCGGCACGACAGAAGGCAGTGACTCAGGTATTTACTCACACAGCACACAGTTCAGGTATTCACAGACCTCCAGATTCCGATGTAACAGGTCAGACTAACCCCCCGACCAGAATATACCTTGGTATATTCTGGCCTAGCCCAAACTATACCCCGGGGTATAAACAGGCCTAGGCCAGATTATAACTCTCCGTATACCACAGCAGCTGTAGATCAGGGCCCCAAGCTGTGCACAGGGCCCCAAGCAATGCATGAGGGCCCAAGGCAGCACAAGGTGGCCCCAGGCAGCAGAAAGTGGCCCTACGCAACATACAGGGGCCCCAGGCAATGCTAGGGGCCCCAGGCAGTGCTAGGGGCCCCAAGCAGTGCATGGGGGCCCGAGGCAGCACACAGGGGCCCCAGGCTACACACAGGATCCCAGGCTACACACAGGGGCCCCAGCCAGCATACAAGGGCCCCAGGCAGTACACGGGGCCCAGGCAGTGCACAGGGCCCCAGGCAGCACAAAGTGGCCCCAGGCAGCACAAAGTGGACCCCCAGGCAAACATACAGGGCCCCAGGCAGTAGTAGGGGCCCCAGGCTACACACAGGATCCCAGGCTAACACACACAGGGGCCCCAGCCAGCATACAAGGGCCCCAGGCAGTCCACAAGGCCCCAGGCAGCACAAAGTGGCCCCAGGCAACATACAGGGGCCCCATGCAGTACCAGGGGCCCCAGGCTACACACAGGATCCCAGGCTACACACAGGGGCCCCATGCAGCATACAAGGGCCCCAGGCAGTGCACAGGGCCCCAGGCAGCACAAAGTGGCCCCAGGCAACATACAGGGGCCCCAGGCAGTACCAGGGGCCCCAGGCTACACACAGGATCCCAGGCTACACACAAGGGCTCCATGCAGCATACAAGGGCCCCAGGCAGCACACAGGGGCCCCAGGCAGCACAAAGTGACCACAGGCAATATACAGGGGCCCAGGCAGTGGGCCACCCGGGGCCACTTTGTGCTGCCTGGGGCCCCTTTGTGCTGCCTCTGGCCCCCATTGCGCTGCCTGGGACCCCTTTGTACTGCCTGGGGCCCTTGTATGCTGCATGGGGCCCCTGTATGTAGCCTGGGACCCTGTGTGTAGCCTGGGGCACCTAGTACTGCCTGGGGCCCCTGTATGTTGCCTGGGGCCACTTTGTGCTGCCTGGGGCCACTTTGTGCTGCCTGGGGCCTGTGCACTGCCTGGGGCCCCGTGCACTGCCTGGGGCCCCGTGTATGCTGCATGGGGCCCCTGTGTGTAGCCTGGGATCCTGTGTGTAGCTTGTGGCCCCTAGTACTGCCTGGGGCCCCTGTATGTTGCCTGGGGCCCCTGTATGTTGCCTGGGGCCTCTTTGTGCTGCCTGGGGCCCCTAGCACTGCCTGGGGCCCCTAGCACTGCCTGGGGCCCTAGCACTGCCTGGGGCCCCTGTATGTTGCATAGGGCCAATTTCTGCTGCCTGGGGCCACTTTGTGCTGCCTCGGGGCCCCATGTGTTGCTTGGAGCCCTGATCTACAGCTGCTGTGGTATACGGAGGGGTATAATCTGGCCTAGGCCACTTTAACCCCGAGTATATTCTGGTCGGGGGGGTTAGTCTGGCCTGTTACACCGGGGCACAGCCGAGTAGAACCTCATACAATCCCAGCAGCTTCTGCTGCTGTCCTGACACACTCCACCCCCTCTCCACAGCCCAGGGCAGCACATATCATCTCCTATTCACCTGCACACCTGGGGGTCAGTGATTTCAATCAGCACTTAGCTCCAGTAGCAGCTAACCCTGTGTGTGCTGCTACCGAGCAGAAGATACAATCTCCCATATGCTGTGTCTCAGTCAGGGGACACATCGAGGTCGCATCACCACAACATGATAGGTGTAAAGCAGGCGGGAGATTCCAAATGGAGGAGGCGGCGATGAAGAAAGAATAATGCCACCCAGTGGGGCGTGTGCTGCTGCATGGAGGAGGGGCTGAATGGAGCCTGGCGCCGCCTTCTCAGTCCCCAGCATCAGGGACTTCTGTAAGTTATAAGTTATTTTTCTGCTGTTTTATAGGGCAGATTTAGCTCAGAGAGGGATAGATAGGGAGCAGCTAGGAAGGTGCAGGGACAGGTAGTGATAGTGTAGGGGCTTAGATCCAGGTGACAGGTTCCCTTTAATGTTCTTTGAGAGATTCAGTGAAACTTTATGACAGTGACAGATTCCAAGGGTCCAGGAGGCTACTAAATTGGGTCCCACGGGTCCCTAGATCCCCATATGATAGCAATCTAATAATGGGGGGATTACTCCATGGTATCATAATGAGTCTACTTAGCATAAACCTCTTTCTATTGACTCAGTATGGTTAAGATTCTCACACTAAATGTGAAGGGTTTGAACTCAGCAGTAAAAAGGAGATAGGCTTTACGAGAGATGCGGGATTCTAACCCTGAGACAATCTTTTTACAAGAGACGCACCTGACAAATACTGGCTCATTCAAGTTTGTGCAACCCTGGCTTCCTCAGGCCTTTTCTGCCACTTCAGCAAATAAGAAAGCTGGGGTTCCTATCTTGATCTCCTGTATTTGCCAACTGCGGGTCGAAGGGGTTGAAATGGATTCTTTGGGTCATTATATCATACTTCAGGGGGTTTTAAGAGGGACGCCTGTACTACTTTGTAATTTATATGCACCGAATGTAGGACAGGTTCACTTTTTGACTTCGGTCCTAGCCCACCTCCCCTCAACCCAAGGACAAGTGCAAATTATCACGGGAGACTTCAACTTAGCCTTTTCTGACCAAATGGACAGACTCCACTTGAAATCTACCCCCTCTAACGGTTCCTGCAGGTCTGGTGATTCGGCGGGTTTTTGTAGACTGGTTCTCAGATATGGACTGTATGATCTGTAGAGGGTGTACTGTACATGTGTCACTGCTATGTACTGTGTAATGGCTGTGTCTGACCATACAGGCCATGGTCTGATCATAACACATCTCCTGGGCTGGGGAGGATGCAAAACAGCATACAATTAATGCAGCTTTTAATACAGCTGTTAAATATTTTCAGAACCACTTACAGTTTCCCATCTTTTAGAAATGTAATGTGTCGTTAAAAATAGGATGTTATACTGTGGCTCTGTATGACATCCGATTTTTTTCTTGCAACCATTCGATTTCGTAGTGAAGTCCCAATTTGCATTTTGTCAGTGAAAAAGATGGTCATCATCACTGCCCTATTGAATAACATTGGCGTGAGTGCTATTTCATAAAAAACGTCTGTTACGGGACACAGCTTTGCTTGGCTTATGCCCCCATGCCGCCAGGTCATGGCAAAATGGGACGTGTGTCTCAGGTGGTAATAGAATGTGGACCCACTGAACTATAGGAGGGACCCAGGACTGCCCGAACTAGGGAAGGGCAGTGACCGGGGTCTGTGTCAGCTGAGCATGTGGGCAAGGTGGTAACATTCAGGACCAGATGACACTGCACAACCTCATGTATGAAGAAAAAAGTTTATTAAACAACAGCACAGTACAGAATATAAGACATTAAGCCAGATTTCGTACATCAAGCAAGGGGAATATCTCAGCTAGGCAGATGTCAGGCAATGGCATGAGGTCCTCATGGGTTGACACAGTCTATGGTCGTCTGGCACGGGCATATCAGGAGAATCTCTCTCTCAGGCCTCAGGTGTAACACTGGCTCAGCAGGAGAACATCAGACACCAACCTCAGACAGACGTCATCACAGGATGGACCCAAGGGAACAGGCGAGACATCAAGACACAGGCGGAAAACGGGCATCACAGGTCCAGGCAGCATAGGACATCGGTTGGTCAGATCCAGGATACACAGGCAGAGCCGTAACCGTGAAAAAAGGCTAGAGGCTCCCCAGGAACACAGAGGAGGAGCCCATCCAGGAACACGAGTGGGACTGACTCTGAAACATTGGCTGGACCACCAGGACCACGGACTGGACATCTGCACACAGGCAGAACATCTAGAACAATGGCAGGACATCTGGACTCCGAAAATCGGACACGGCTCCAGGCAGGGAACATCAGGTAATCAGGGACACAGGACAGCGATACTCAAGGACACTGGACAGCAGTCATCAGGGACACTGGACAGCAGTCATCATGGACACCAGACAGCAGACACGAACTCCAGGCAGCGGTTGCAAACTCCAGGCACCAGGCAGTGGTTGTCAGGCTTCAGGCACCAGCACAAAAAAACGGAAGTTAGTGACGTGGCTTGAAATAACTTTTTTTGCGCAAAAAAACGGATGGACTAAGTACCCTGTATTTGTTATACTATTTTTTATACTGCACTTGCATTTTAATACTTTTACTGCAGTGTACTGTTGTTTTTGGTCGCATTTAGCTTTTTGTTTCCAAATATGCTGGCGGTGTGAACAGGTTCCTACAGACCTGTTCTCTGTGTGCAGGACTCATCTGTTTTCTAACCAGGCAGTGGTTGTCAGGCTCCAGGCATCAAGTAGCAGTTGTCAGGCACCAGGCAGCAGTCATCAGGCTCCAGGCACAAGTCAGTGGTCGTCAGGCTCCAAGCACCAGGCAGCGGTCGTCAGGCTCTAGACATAGGACACAGACTCCAAGCATTGGTCATCGGTCATCAGGCTCCAGACATCAGACACGAGCTCCAGGCACCAGGCAGCGATCGTCAGTCTCCAGACATTGGACACAAGCTCCAGGCACAAGGCAGAGGTCATCAGGCTCTGGATGTCAGACATAATCTGGAAAGGAATCTGAACAAGATGGCGCGAGCACCACAGGAGCGGACCGGAGCAACATGACATGGGCACCACAGAAGTGGATCGGAGCCAAACAGTGTGAGCACAGCAGAACATTGCAAGCACATCTAGCATGGACTGGAGCTGAGAACCACGTGCACCACAGGATTGGACTGGAGCTGAACGGAGCTAGCACAGCATAGTAGCATGAGCACACCTTACAGCATACTTTGGTACCAACACATAGAAAGGACGTGTCCCAGAACAGGAGCTGTAAACAAGGCAGACCTTGAGCAGCATGCCGAACCAAACACACATGGCTAGGTTCTCCATCCTAATGAAAAGCTCTGGCAATGCCCAACAAGGAAAGGGAACTTTAAATAAGAGTTGACGCTCAGCAATAGGCTGGGGACTGCAATTCAAGTGCACACACTGACACTAATAAAAACAGGGAAGGTGTGCCTAGACACATAGGAACCAGTACAGCATAGCCAGCACAGGAAATGAGGCCTAGAGCACCTGGCAGCGCTGCAAGCCTGGACACATGTGGAATGTCATGCACCAGCTGCAGAGGACCTTGCAACCCGTGGATAGCTTCAAAGGCGGCAGCCAGAGACTGTACATGCGTATGGTCGTGCAGCAGAGCAAATACTCTACAACATGCATATGGCTACGCAGGAGAGCAGGGAATGAGCAGCATCCAAACAGGTAACATGCAACATTATCCCAGCTCGACTGGTTAGCAGGG
This sequence comes from Allobates femoralis, assembly GCA_033576535.1. Classification (NCBI taxonomy): domain Eukaryota; kingdom Metazoa; phylum Chordata; class Amphibia; order Anura; family Aromobatidae; genus Allobates; species Allobates femoralis. Next base: position 196,401,852 of record JARQOC010000007.1, read on the forward strand.
AAGGAGCATTGAATGAGAACACAAATATGCACAGTAACTCCAGTGAAACAAGGTACAAACACACCGGAGTTACATTTGCACACGTCCAATTTACATGGTTGTTTGAGTAAGCTAGGCCTTATACAAAGTTGTAAATCCCATATGTAGGTGAAGATTTCCCTCTCTATGACACTATTGAATCATGGCAGGGAGCCTATTATTGCACCATGCTGTTGACTAACCCAGGGTTGTATGGGGACTCGGGTGTCTGGGCCCTGCTGTGGTTGGGATGTTACTGGTGGCCTGCCCAGACCCGTGGCCCTCGTTGGTCAACTGGTAAAGGAGTTGTGGAATGGTAGTAAATCGTTTGAAAGTTTCAATTTGATAAGAAAAAGCTGACATGTATTGCGTGGGCGATCACTAGAATAATCAATAATATAATTACAAAATTTTATCAAATATATTTTATTTAGCAACTGCACACAAAACACGGACAATTAAAACAGTTGAAAAGCACACATAGCATGTACTTGTGGGCCCTTTCCCATAGGAATGATATAACAGTACATTTGGTGACAAGTTCAAGGACATCTCGGAAACGTTATTGACAAAGATTTGCAGATCATATAAGTGTCACACCATACTTAACCAAACAAAGTACCATTCAGCTATAGCAAAACCAACAACAGAACCTCATCTGTGTGCACCACCAATAAATTCCTCATCCTCAACCTGAACCATTGTCCCAATACAAGTAAACCCATGGGGGTGACGCAATGTCCCACAACAATAGTAAAAAAATAAAGGAGTAAACCTGTAACCTGCTACCTCAACTTGGGTGTAAATAGGTCAAAGAAAAATTCAGGGTAGGCTGGTTATTTAAGGAAAGGACCTACCAGTCCATTTGTAAATAATGGCGGTCACAAATGCGGGACTCCGGGGAAGGTATCCACATGTGAGGGGAACCCGCAGCTACAGGGTGCAGTATCCCTACTGTGGCGCACTGACCAGTGGGGTGCCACACTGTATTAGTATGTCATGATGACTATGTGAGTATACCTAGGCACAAGAAACTAAAAGCTCCTTCTTCAGGACAAATCACTAATAAATCACTGTATATTCTTAATCGTGGTCTTTGATTTTCCAATGGATTTTATCCCTTTCTTCTATCCATGTATGCTCATATTCTAGTGGGTCTACTGCAGCCATTTGCATGCTTATACAATGGTTGTGACTTATACAGTTGTTGTTTCCAGATGTGAATCTCACTTAGCTTGATTACAATATAAGACGCTATTTGTCTTTTTTCGTCTTTCCAACATTCTAAGTTTATGATGAACATATGAGCACAGAAGCTGTACCGACGTAATCAATAGGGTAACACAGCTGTCATTGACAACTATGATTCCAATGCAAAAGTTTGAAACAGAAATAACTCCTGCCTGTCTTTTTATTTCTTAGATGTATATTTCTCCATTAGAAGGGGTTTCCATTGTATCCCTATCCCCCCAGCACTTTCACTACTGCCATGTGCTCATAACTTGTTACAGTGGCATGAGCGATAGACACACTATGCGAGATGCATGCAAGATACTCACATGAGTTTTGCATGACTCACCCGGAATGGCAGCAATCTCTCTGAATTGGAGCACGCCATCTGCATATGCTTCTATGGAGATGACGCGCTCCTCTCCAGAGAGTCAGCGGCTAGGCCGAGTGAGTCATGCAAAACTCATGTGAGTATCTTACATGCATCTCGCATAGTGTGTCTATGGCCTAACAATAGCATCTACGTCTGCATGTGAATAATTCAGAGAATACTTTCAGAAAGGCATGATGCAATTCATTTCTATATATAAGTAGCGTGCATTGCATTATGTAAGCAATCAAATTATGCAAGCAATCAAATGACCACAAGTACAATAGCCCATGCGGAACTTATAAATAGAGTAGAAAAAAAGGTTTTGTGGTCAAATAAATTCTACAAATAAACACAAAACTTTAATTTTTTACAATAAAAAGGTGGTAATATGGAGAAAAAAAAAAAGATAAAAACTACATAAAATTGCTTGATATCCACTGGCCAGTGAATGCCCTTTGGAAGGAGGAATGGTAGTGTGTGTAGAATTTAATACCAAAGAAACAGCCTACAGGTGAAGCACATCACCACACAGCTTATCTACTGGGATCTAGGAATACTATGGGGCCGAAATCAGATACGGGGCTGTTCAGTTCACACCGGACAGCCCCGGATCACACGAACCGTGGTGTGAAGCCAGCCTTAAGAGTATTCTCACACGGGCAATTAAAAAGGATCCATGCAGTGTAATAAAAAACCCACATTGGACCTGGAGCAATGTTATTAAATGAGTCCACTCATATCTGCAAGTGTTTGCACAGCTCAAGTCGGGCTGAGGAAACAATTGCAGCATGCTGCGATTGTCAGCAAGTCTTGGATTCGACTCGTCAATACAAGTCTATGGGTGTGAGAAAATAAACAGAACACGCATGGTAGAGGCAATGTGTTTTTCACATGATCTTTTACATGCAGTCAAAAGTTAGAATAGAATAGATAGAGTTTGCCAGTCTCCCCCTTCAGGCGCACAAACACACTTCTAGGTCCCGCATATTAATTTTATGACTATTCACTGCACTGACTGTGCCAATCACAGACACCCACTCTCTCTGACAGTATCTGTGATTGACTGTTGCACTACACCCATTGTGCTGGTGTCTGTGATTGGTTGCCAAATATAGTAGAGTATAGCAACCAACCTGTCATCAGAGGTGTGTAAAATTAAATAAATGATTTAGCTTGTTTTACCTTGTATGGCAATCAAAAATACAGAGGAGTGCATTATTTTCTTTTTAATTATTATTATTATTCAAACAAATAATAATAAAAAAATGAGTGGCGCTGTCTTACACCCTTGAACTTCTCTCAGCCTGGACCTTGGCATCTACAGTACCTCAGGCTTAGGCTGGTTTCACACTGCAGTTCTTTCCCTGATCAGGTTCTATCCGGGTTGTGTGCCAAAACCAGGAGAGGAACTTGCAGAGAAAAACTATAATTGAAAGATTGACACCTGTTCTGAGTTTTGGAGACACTCCTGGTTTTGGCACACAAACCTGATCAGGGAAAAAACTGCAGTGTGAAACCAGCCTTACATGAAAATACTTCAGCTTTCTTCCTACCGCTGACAGCTCAGGATCCCATCAAGGCAGCTCACTAGACACACCCTCCCTTCCTCCCTGACTATCATTGTCTGGCAGTTGGGCACTACTGGCGCTACGCAGGACAGTATGGCTAGGGTCACACATAGCAGTCCGTTTTTGGAAGTGTTTTCCATGCCAAATCCGTTTCTCCTAGGCTGCTTTTTGTGCCTCCTGTTCCCCCGAACGTTTTTGGGACTTTGTTATTTTTTCATAAACAATGCTATAAAAAACACCTAAAAACGTTCTTACCAACGTTTTGGGGTTTAAAAAACCTCCTAGGAACGTTTTTGGGTGCAGAAAAAAAACGGATAGGGTATTTAGTACATATAATCCGTTTTTGGACTTAGAAAAAAAAAATGCAAAATCTGATGCCAAAAACGGACCAAGAGCTTATGTGTGACCCTAGCCTGACCCTAGCCTATGTCCCATTCTGCTGCACAGATTTTGCTGTGTCCCGACAGCGATCACAGCAAATGCTCTGGCTGGCCTTCTTTCTCTCCAGCACCACTGAATCCAAGGAGAACACTATTGCTCCTCCCGGGCTCAGTATTTCTCCTACAAGGCTTCTAACCACCATACTTCTCAATAACCCTTTTCACTAATCACATCTGCGTGTATTAAAATGACTTAAGAGCTTATTTCCCAAACCATCAGAGCTTACAGATGTTTACAGGTTTTTGTAATTCTGTAGGGCACTACAATGGTACTAAGGCATTCCTTAGATAGCCCAGATATAGATAGTGACTAAAAATTATTGCCGTCATTATTATTAGATCCTATAATCTTAGGTACAGAAGTAGTCAAAATTTACAAAATCTTATTGCACCCAGTCAGACTAGGTTGTCCAGCAAAAACAAGTGGCAATATACAGTCTCTAATGATCTGGTGGGTGTATATCTCTGCAATCATCGGGTTTATATTGTAACTAGTGATGGGCAAATCCTAAATTACTCGGAATCGCTTGACTCTAGCGAGTCCGAGCCCGGGACTCGCTACTCGTTGCGAGTCTAGCGAGTCCAATGTTAATGAATGGGGAAGCGAGTAATAGCGAGTAGTGTGCGATTTACAAATCACAGATGTGTCTCGGAAGCTTCAGCCTGAAGCAATCCTAGTTTTGTCAGAGTCTCTGCCATTGATTTGCATTGGACTTGTTTACTGTGCAAGTAATCGCTGGGAAACTCGCACAGATAAGAGTCCGGCTGTCTCCTCTGTGCTGGCTGCTGCAGCTCCAGGGTCCTAGAGCCCGACTGCTGCCTGATGTAGCAGAGCTGAGATTGTTCTCAGTCTGCTCATTCCCTGTGCATAGACATCTATATCTATGCACAGGGGATGTAGCAGAGAGGACATCGCGTTTTGGACTGCGTCGGACGGAAGAGGATTTTTTTAATTAAAGATGGAGTCCCTAATGGCTTTTTTTTTTATTTCTAATAAAAAATTTTCTCTGTGTTGTGTTTTTTTTAAAACAATTTAATAGAAATTCATGGCGGTCATGTCTAATATTGGCGTGACCGCCATAAATTTCGGGCTTAGGGCCAGCTGATAATACAAAGCTGGCCCTAACCTCTTTATTACCCAGCGTGCCACCGCCACCAGGGCCGCTGGAAGAGCGGGGTTCAGCGCCAGAGGATGGCGCTTCAATGAACGCGCCATCTTCTGGGGTGGCTGCGGGCTGCAGTTTGCAGCGGGGGGTGCCCAGAAAGCTTGGGCATCCCTGCGCTGCGGATTCCAGCCCCCAGCTGCTTAGCTGTACCTGGCTAGACATAGAAATTGCGCGGAGCCCCACGCATTTTTTTTTAATTATTTCATGAAATTCATGAAATAATAAAAAAAAAGGGCTCCCCTATATTCTTGTGTCTGGCCAGGTACAAATAGGCACCTGGGGGTTGGGGGCAGCCCGTCGCTGCCTGCTGGATCCGGCTGGTTCCAGAAATGCGGCGAAGACCATGTAATTTTTTTTCTGAAAAATCAATAAAACAATCCTAACAAAGGGACTGCATCTTTATTAACCCCTCGCCCATGGTCCAGGGGTTAATAAAGATGCAGTCCCTTTTATTTACATTGTTTTATGGATTTGTCAGAAAAAAATTTCACGTGGGCTTTGCCGTATTCACTGGGAAACTCGCAGAGTACCGAGTCCTGCGAGTCCCTTACTACTCGCCGAGTAACGAGTCCTAGCGAGTAGATTCGCCCATCCCTAGTTGTAACATTACAGTGATAGTCTTTCCCATTAAGCAATTTCTAAACTGTAACTCTTTCATTTTTTTATATGCTCGAGTGAGCAGGCTGCCTGCAATATATGGGCCATACTATTCAAAAAATGCACAAATGCCTAAGGCCACGTGCACACACTGAATATTTGATGAGTTTTTTTACCTCAGGATTTGTAGCCAAAACCAGGAGTGGATAATTAAATACAGAAGTGGTGTAGGTGTTTCTATTAGACTTTACCTCTGATTGCTCCACTCCTGGTTTTGGCTACAAATCCTGAGGTAAAAAACTCATCCAATACTGAACGTGTGCACGTGGCCTCAGTATTCTTAGGCTTAATATCCAGCAGGGGACACTTGAACCACAGTGTGCAAAACACTTCCTACTTGAGCAGCTAAAAAATCCAGACTTCCTTATAGTTACTATTTAAGACCAAATTCCTGAATCTACCCCTGAATGCTTCATGAAACTCATCCAGAGAGAATCCTTCTGGATTTTTAAAATGGCCGCCCTCAATCCAGAAATATTGAAATATCAGCATTGAACAAAATAAATGAACCTTGGGGTGTTCTTTGTGGATTGTTCTATATGTATTTTTCTCTTTTTTTGTAGGCAATAAGAATCCCCTTGTTTTAGTGTTTTACGTTCTGACATCCATTTTTCAAAATGGCTTTTATATTTGTGTGCTTATTTATAATATACATGTAACTTGTCTATTTAGTCAGATTTAAACAATGTATTTTTTCTACTATGTATCTTCTAGCTAAACAATTAATGACTTTTTTATATGTGATTCTGAATCCTCTATATCAGAGGTGGGGAACTCCAGGCCTCGAGGGCCGCACATAGTCCAGCTTTTCAAGATTTCCTTAGAATTTGACACTTGGTCTTTTAAATAATTGCAAATGACCAACTGTCAAATTCTAAGGAAATCTTGAAATCTGGACTGTGTGCGGCCCTCGAGGCCTGGAGTTGCCCACCCCTGCGCTATATATTGGATTCCAACCATATTAAATGTATCACCCCATGAAAAAGGAGTAAGTTTGTCCCAGAAATGTGTAGAGCTTTGATAAAACATTTTGTTAATTCTGATCTTGTGTTTTAGTGATCAGCAGTGACCAGGTACCACCTTTGTTTTTTTTTTTATTTTTATACTGTGATTCTCTTGCTCCCAGTTTAAGGGCTAGTGGCTAGTGCTGCAGCTCTCACGATCCACTGCGGGGTGTCTCCGATGCAGCCGAGCTTCATCACTCTGCCTCTACCTCAAGGGATCAGCGGCACTAGTGGCTAGCATCGGCTTTATCCCTTCATTGGGAACACGACTTATCTGCCGGGCGCTGGCGGCATCTAAAGCAAAGGGATCATCACCCCCATCAGCATCTGTTGATGTTAGGAGTCCAACCCTAAAGCTAGGACCAGTATCTAATGACTGGGATTCTTCTATCTCTTTGAGATCCCTTCTGTCTTTTAGTGTTGTGCCTGACCTGCACAACCGATAAAGGTGAGTGTATCAAACAGTGTCACTTATATTGTCTTTTGTATTATCTACTCAAATCGTATTTCAATGTCACTCGAGTCCCGGGTTCCATATTGTGCACATAACTTTTGACTGGCAAGAAGTCAGAAGTAACGTCACAAGATCTCAATACAACTCTTAAGAGAGCCAGAATGAATCCAGAATAAGGCGCTCATAGAGTTACATAGAGTTGTGACCTCTGATGCTCTGCATGAAACGCTGGAGCTGTCAGCAGGTCATAATCACAGGAGACCAACCAGGGCGATGCTGGAAAAAGAAGAAGAAGAAGGCAACAGGTGAGTATAATACTGGGGGCTGGGGACTTAGATTTAGAACACCTCTCCAGGGGTGCAATAAAAAAAGAACCGTGGAGCGCTGCCTTCATCTACTTACGTTTGCCTGGCTCTTCATTTTCTTATATATTCTTTTGAGCCAGAGAACCCTTCATTATGAGAAACCTACACATTTTCATACTTTTCTCAAAAATGTCATTTTAATTTGAAATAATTTCATTAAGTTTAAATGTATTTCTTTTATTACTTGGGGGTTACATTATTGGGTTCTCCTTACACAAGTATGCTCAAACTATGATTTAGTCTTCATACATTCATCAGCTATTGTAATTACACTTTTAGAAGCCAAAAACTTTGCTGCAAAGAAAGCATGTAGTAATAGATAAAGCAAACATTACAGAATGTTAATTTTAGTTCAGCCTAACTAAACATGTTATGCAAGCAGCGGCTCATTTTATGTCTTAATCATTGACTGTATTGATACTGGTTTAACTGTCTAGGTTAGAGGTACAGCAATTATCCATTACAAAAAAAGTCCAGAAAAAGAAACATTTATATGGCTTAGATTATACTGATGCTGCCATGTATTGGGTCTTTACTTATTTACACTGATTAGTAAAAGGGCAACAATGTTTCAAAATTCTGATTTTCAGGCTCCGTATTTCACTATCCACTTTGAGTGTGAGACTACCTTTATTTTATAATCATCTTAGCTATCTCATACATAAAGTTTACCTGCAAATATTTAGCATATGATTAGTTATGCAGAGTCTAGTCATGTCACTGCATTGTTACTATTTTGCTCCTGGTGTTTGAAAAATCTTTTTATTCCTGTATACTACAAATTACAACATGTTCTCACATTCTCTAATAGCTCATTGTGTTATTAGGTTGATTCCCAAGTAAAGGTCACTAGTTTGAAGTAAGGTGAAGCCCCAAAAAAGATTTCCAAAGAAAAGAGAAACAGCATCATCCTGCTAATCAATAGTTGTCTCACAACCAGGTAAATTGCCAAACTACACCATAAGAGTGCCATGACGTCTGCAAGAATGCAAAAAATATAATGAGGTCTGTGTGGTTTCCAAATGCTAGACAACTTAATTGAATCCAAACAGCTTTCATCATAGTGATATGGCCATTTTTTTTGTAGTCTTAACCTCTTGCAGCCAGTGACAGCTTGTGACTGACTGAATGCAGACACACAGAACATGGCAGTGCCCACCGCATGCCGCAGGCGATATTCTCGCGCAGCTCCAGTCAGGTGGGGGACACATATATAAGAATGGGTGACATACACCGGTATGGGGGACATATACACCAGGTTGGGGGACATTCACCAGGATTGGGAGCCATGTACCAAAGGATGGGGGACATATATACCAAGATGATTGACCTATAAACCAGGATGGGGGATATACAACAGCATGGTGGACACTTACACCAGGATGGGGGACATATATACCAGGATGGGGGACATACACTAAGTTGGGGGACATATATAGCAGGATGGGTGACATATATGCCAGGATGGGGGACATACACTAAGATGGGGGATATATATACCAGGATGGGTAACATATATACCAGGATGGGAGACATATATACCTGGATGGGGACATGTACACCAGGATGGGGGACATATACAACAAGATGGGGGACTATACATAACAGGATGGGGGACCATATATAACAAGATGGGGGCCATATATACTAGGATGGAGACATACATACCAGGATGGGGGAAAATGTATACTAGGATGAGGGACATACAGTTGTGGCCAAAAGTATTGACACCCCTGCTATTCTGTCAGATAATACTCAGTTTCTTCCTGAAAATGATTGCAATCACAAATTCTTTGGTATTATTATCTTCATTTAATTTGTCTTCAATGAAAAAAGCACAAAAAGAATTGTCCTAAAGCCACATTGGGTATAGTTCCACACCAAACATAAAAAAGGGGGTGGACAAAAGTATTGGCACTGTGATGCTTCTCTAATTTGTGTAATTAACAGCACCTGTAACTTACCTGTGGCACCTAACAGGTGTTGGAAATAACTAAATCACACTTGCAGCCAGTTGACATGGATTGAAGTTGACTCAACCTCTGTCCTGTGTCCTTGTGTGTACCACATTGAGCATGGAGAAAAGAAAGAAGACCAAAGAACTGTCTGAGGACTTGAGAAACCAAATTGTGAGGAAGCATGAGCAATCTCAAGGCTACAAGTCAATCTCCAAAGATCTCCAAACACCTGAAGTTTAAAGCCCATGGCACTGTGGCTAATCTCCCTTGATGTGGACGGAAAAGAAAAATTGACAAGAGATTTCAATGCAAGATTGTGCGGATGGTGGATAAAGAACCTCGATTAACATCCAAACAAGTTCAAGCTGCCCTGCAGTCCGAGGGTACAACAGTGTCAGCCCGTACTATCCGTTGGCGTCTGAGTGAAAATGGACTGTATGGTAGGAGACCCAGGAAGACCCCACTTCTTACCCTGAGACATGAAAAAGCCAGGCTGGAGTTTGCCAAAACTTACCTGAAAAAGCCTAAAACGTTTTGGACGAATGTTCTCTCTTTTTGGGCAAAGTTGTTGCTTTGCTGCCTCTGGCACTGGACTGCTTGACCGTGTGCATGGCATTATGAAATCTGAAGACTACCAACAAATTTTGCAGCATAATGTAGGGCCCAGTGTGAGAAAGCTGGGTCTCCCTCAGAGGTCATGGGTCTTCCAGCAGGACAATGACCCAAAACACACTTCAAAAAGCACTAGAAAATGGTTTGAGAGAAAGCACTGGAGACTTCTAAGGTGGCCAGCAATGAGTCCAGACCTGAATCCCATAGAACACCTGTGGAGAGATCTAAAAATGGCAGTTTGGAGAAGGCACCCTTCAAATATCAGGGACCTGGAGGAGTTTGCCAAAGAAAAATGGTCTAAAATTCCAGCAGAGCAGTGTAAGAAACTCATTGATGGTTACCGGAAGCGGTTGATCGCAGTTATTTTAGCTAAAGGTTGTGCAACCAAGTATTAGGCTGAGGGTGCCAATACTTTTGTCTGGCCCATTTTTGGAGTTTTGTGTGAAATGATTTTTAATTTATCCTAGATCCATAACACATACCGATATTTTTAATTTATCCTAGATCCATAACACATACCGATGGCTTTTTCTTATTCCTGAGGGATAGATTTATGTATAAGATGGATTAAGAAGTGGTAATGTATATATAGGGGATGATGTGTAAGTGGTTCCAAATATGCCCTATCATCCACAGAGGGTATTATATAAGCTTTATTATTACCTTGAGTTTATTATATGATGGATCGGAGTGCTATTTAAGTATGAGAAACTAAATATGGACTGATTAGAGTTAATATCAATTGAACACCTCTCCGTATCCATCAGTATGGATAGTATGATGAATATATGGGTTTGGTCTGGTTGGATATAGCTAGACAAGTATGGCGGATTATATCTCTCTCTTTTTTCTATATAAAGTTGTGACATTTGAATATTCAGCCCCTAGGGGTTAATGTATATAGAATGTATAATACATATAGTATATTACATATTAAACATGTAAAAACTGAAGTTCGTTGCACCATGCAGACAGACTGATGAATTTCTGCTTGCCAGTCGCCAGTATGAAGTGATATGAGATATAAAAAAGAGAGGGATGTACCGCAATTATAGTAATGTAAGATGTGATAGATGTAAAAAGGGAACTATTATGTCCTGTACTATGTTTCCGGGGGAACAAGTTTAATGATGCACCGTAACAGGAAGGGAGCGACTGCAATGATGCACAGTGAGTTCAGGAGGAAGTGTGCTCCATTGATTGACATGAACAGGACGCTGGAGCAGGCGCAATGGGATTAAGCCTGGCGACCAATCAGTACTTCCGTGTTTCCCCGAAAGTAAGGCCCTGTCTTACATTCTTTTGGGGGCCAAAAGTGGCCCCCGGCCTTACTTTCGGGGGGGGGCCTTACATTGGGTGCCCCAGCAGTGTGGCCTACAGGCCCCCTCCTGCTGGGACACTGCGGGAGCGGGTCGCACGTCACGTGCGCCCGCTCATTACATATGCACTGCATCCCCCTGTCAATCAGCGACAGGGGGAGCAGTGCATTATACAGTATATATGGGCCCCCTATTGCTGGCACACTCCCCCCTGTTATGAGGCCCCCACCGCTGCTGCTGCTGAAGAGATCTTACCCTCCAGGGTCTTCTTGCAGCAGCCAGCGGCGCGTCCATCCGTCCTCTGTACTCGCTCGGCGGTCTCCCGGATCATGTGACCGGCCCGTCGCAGTCGCGATGACGTCATGCGCTGCGACGGGTCACATGATCCGGGAGACCGCCGAGCGAGTACAGAGGACGGATGGACGCGCCGCTGGCTGCTGCAAGAAGACCCTGGAGGGTAAGATCTCTTCAGCAGCAGCAGCGGTGGGGGCCTCATAACAGGGGGGAGTGTGCCAGCAATAGGGGGCCCATATATACTGTATAATGCACTGCTCCCCCTGTCGCTGATTGACAGGGGGATGCAGTGCATATGTAATGAGCGGGCGCACGTGACGTGCGACCCGCTCCCTCTCCCCCCCCCCCCTCCGCTAGCGGCCTTATATTGGCCCCCCCGATTGTAAGGCCTTATAATCGGGGGAGGCCTTACATTGGCAGGCCCCCCCTTTACCCCCAGGCGGCCTTACAATCGGGGGGGCCTTACTATCGGGGAAACACGGTTGATTTTTGGCACACGTGCAATACAGAGTGCTCCTAATTGGCCGTATGACAGGGCTGCTCGCATTGCAGGACGTTTGTGGACAATGTTACTAGGACAACATACTCCAATAATGGCCGTGATTGGTGGATGAAGGAACCAGGAAGCAGCTATATGAATTAGATGTGGAGGTACAATGTGGACATCATCTGGACTATATATATAACGATCCTAGATGTGATGAGCATCGGTATACAGTAAGGACTGGAATATGTATGGATGGGGTAATTTTAATCCTCTGTATTGTTATAAAATATGTTAATTGCTTTGCATAGTGCACAATTGGTGGGATGTGATTAAGGGGAGTGGTTTTATACTATATAAAGCGGACTGTTTCTGTGTACACTGCTGCTTGAGAAAGGACACAGTCCGAAACGTCGCTTGGTGTGCTGGAATAAAGGAAGTGTGAAGGATCCCGTTGGGTATGTGGTGCTGTCTCTTTCCAATTGAATACTATTTGACTGGGATGACTCCCTGGTAGGACGTGCATCACTGTAGAGGCTTGATATTCCCTCATGTACCGTGGGTGCTGCTGGCTCTGTATTGAAGAATTGCAGGGGTGTCAATACTTTTGGCCAACACTTTATATAGGGGCTATGTGAGAGTTCAGACTGTATTTAGGAGCCTATGTGGAGGCTCATAACTATGTATAGGGGGCTATGTGGGGGCCCACTTTTAAATTCAGAGGCTGTGCGGGGGTTGTACTGTATTTAGAAGTATATGTGGGGCCTCATGGTGTATACAGGGGGCTATGTGAGGGCTCATACTGTTTATAGGGGGACTATGTGTTCAGTATGTTCTTACTGTATTTATGAAGCTAAATGAGGGCTCACACTGTGAATAGAGAGGCTACATGGGGGCTCTTATTGTATACAGGGTGCTATGTGTGGTCTCATACTGTATATAGGAGTCTATGTAAGGACTCATACTGTATATAGCAAGGCTATGTGAGGGCTCACATTGTATACAGTGCTGGCACACCCTTCATATAGTGGGCCGTGTGAGCGCTCAGATTGTATATAGAGGGGTATGTGGGGTCTCATATTGTATGGAGAAAGGCTATGTGGGGGTTATACTGTATATAAATGGATATGTGATGTTCCTACTACATATAAGGTGCTATGTTTGAGCTCATACTGTATGTATGGGCCTGTGAGGAAGCTCATACTGAACATAGGGGAGTTGTATGCAGGCTCATGTGGTATATATGAGGTTTGTGTGTGGGCTCATACTATATAGGTGATTATTTTAGGGCTCTTACTGTATATATCAGGGCTATGTGAAGGCTTATACTGTATATATCAGGGCTATGTGAATTTTCAAACTGTATATAGAGAGGCTATGTGGAGGCTCATACTATATATGGGGGATATGTGGGGGCTCATACTGTACATAGAGGGGCTATTTTGGTGCTTATGCTGTATATACATACTGTGGTGGCTCATACTGTATATAGGGGTCATGTGAGGGTTCATCCTGTATATAGAGGAGCTATGTGGAGGCTCATACTGTATATAGGTGGGCTACGTGGTAGCTCATATTGTATATAGAGAGGCTATGTGATACCTCACATTGTATATAGAAAGGCTATGTGGGGCTCATATTATATATAGCGGGCTAGGTGTAGGTCACATACTGTAAACTGTATATATATATTGTGAGGTAGCGACCCAGGAACTCGCTCGTGGCATAGCGAAACCAACACATGCTTATAATTTAACCAATGACTACCCGTTTATTTGCTCACATACACAACATAACCCGGGTAGCATGTTTGACACATTGGACATCTATTATATAATTGCCGTAGCGACTTCCGTCGCGACCGACGCTACTTCCTGTGGCTTTGTTCGCGTAGCTCTGCACTTTCTCCAGGACTCTGTCCGGACCACCACCACGTCCTCACACATGGCATGTTTACATAAGACATCACATAGTAACAAGAATACAGTCAGTCCCAAAGTCAGCTGTGACCACCTGGCCCTGGAGCCGTACTCGCTCTCTCACACCGCACATCTGACCCCTTGGACACTGGCTGCCATGCACACATCAGGTGCACTAGCATGGAGCTGGCAGGCTCCCATCACTTACCCACTGGGGACGGATCACTTCCAGCACCTCCTCACATGGCAGTGCTCTGGACTTCTGAATCTCATCGTCCTCTCCTCACTCAGACACCTGGCAGGTTCCTATCCAGCCTGCTCACTCACACCTGCTACCCAGTGAGTCAATCAGCACATCCTTACTCACACACAGACCTGAGATGTGATTAACCCCCTGTGCACCATTCAGGTTTAGCCCAGCAAAGCACTCATCCCCACAAGTTCGCCGCTCATTAGGCTCATGAATGTATCGGATCTTCAGCACTCACACTCAGCTGTTTTACTCAGCTCATGAAAACCCTTCAGCTGTTAACCCCCTGTACATCGGACAGGTTTCACACACCACACACAATCAGGAAAACCGGCCCATGTGAACACAGACCTGCATTGATAACCCGTGTGATGCACCCGGCCAGGGGCCACATCACCACACTTCCCTTTCTCCGCACAGCAAAGCACTCATTCCCACAGGTTCAGCCGCTCATTAGGCTCATGAATGTATCGGATCTTCAGCACTCACACTCTGCTGTTTTACTCAGCTCATGAAAACCCTTCAGCTGTTAACCCCCTGTACATTGGACAGGTTTCACACACCACACACAATAAGGAAAACCGGCCCATGTGAACACAGACCTGCATTGATAACCCGTGTGATGCACACGGCCAGGGGCCACATCACCACACTTCACTTTCTCCGCACAGCAAAGCACTCATCCCCACAGGTTCAGCCGCTCATTAGGCTCATGAATGTATCGGATCTTCAGCACTCACACTCTTCTGTTTTACTCAGCTCATGAAAACCCTTCAGCTGTTAACCCCCTGTACATCGGACAGGTTTCACACACCACACACAATCAGGAAACCGGCCCATGTGAACACAGACCTGCATTGATAACCTGTGTCATGCACCCGGCCAGGGGCCACATCACCACACCTCACTTTCTCCGCACAGCAAAGCACTCATCCCCACAGGTTCAGCCGCTCATTAGGCTCATGAATGTATCGGATCTTCAGCACTCACACTCAGCTGTTTTACTCAGCTCATGAAAACCCTTCAGCTGTTAACCCAATGTACATCGGACAGGTTTCACACACCACACACAATCAGGAAAACCGGCCCATGTGAACACAGACCAGCATTGATAACCCGTGTGATGCACCCGGCCAGGGGCCACATCACCACACCTCACTTTCTCCGCACTTCACTCACTTTCTCCGCACACATACACACACACACACACACTCCGCTATACTTACCACCGGCCCTGCATCACCGACATGTCGCCGCCCCCGAACTACTCGATCAAATATCGCGTCCAATAAGTCTCGCCAAACTTCCCGGACCCCATATTGGATCCAGTCGTCCGCGGGCGCCGACATGTCAACTCAGGATCCAGCCGGCAGGGAAGACGTAGGGTCGGTGCTAACTATAGCGAAGTGTCTGTGTGTGTGTGTATGTATGTATGTGTGTGCTGACCACTCTGCCCACAGCGCTGCACTCAGCACTCTGCCCACGCTACTGTGCTCACCAATCTCACCGCACTCACTGCTAACCACTGAGCCACCGCACTCACTGCTAACCACTGAGCCACCGCACTCACTGCTAACCACTGAGCCACCCCACTCACTGCTAACCACTGAGCCACCTGTATACACACAATTCATTTCACCCCACTCCCCTAACTATTAGTAAATATACTATATATGGATTCTAGACTACCCAATTCTTTCGAATCGGCCCGCCATCTATATATATATATGTGATTATATAGGAATTATCAGTATTATGTATGTGATTATGTCTAAATTAGTGAGTCGCGCCTATTCTGCAAGGACTCGCAACGGCCGCTTGGCGAATCAATGGCGCCGGCAATGCTTCACAGGTCGCGTGGGCGCTGCGCCCACGCCCACAACGACGGAAACAGCGCCGAAACTTACGGAAGTGCGTTAGGGAAATTATATATTACATACTGATAATCTATTATATA
>JARQOC010000007.1:196422919-196458429 GCA_033576535.1 Allobates femoralis
TTAACCCTATGTTCAGTTTTACATCCCACAGATCTGTTCCCTCCACAATTTACCCGCAGACCATTCTGTAACTGTGAATTTTATTTTGTTTAAATGGAATTTGGCACGATTTTTTGTTTTTAAGTCTTTGTAGTTTTCCTAAAAAATGTGCCATATAGTATAATGGACCAACATTCCTTTCCATATAATATAATGGCCCCACATTGCCTTCCATGTAGTGTAATGAGCCCCACATTGCCTTCCACATAATATAATGGGTCCCTGATTGCCTTCCAAATAGTATAATGAACCCCACATTACCTTCAATATAGTATAAAGAGCCACACATTGCCTTCCATATAATATAATGGGCCCCACAATGCCTTCCATGTAGTATAATGGGTCCCACATTGCCTTCTATATAATGGGCCCGATTGCCTTCCAAATAGTATAATGAACCCCATATTACCTGCAATACTGTATAGTATAATGGGCCACACATTGCCTTCCAAGTAGAATAATGTCCACACATTGCCTTCCATATGATATAATGAGCACCACATTCCCTTACATATAATATTAGGGGCTCCATATTGCCTTTCATGTAGTGTAATGGGCCCCTAATTGCTTTCCAAATAGTATAATGGATTCCACATTGCCTTTAATACAGTATAATGGTCCCCACATTGCCTTATATATGCTTGAATGGTTGCTATGGGCAACAGACTGTTATTGTTGATGCTGGGAGATGTCCTGTGATGGAATGTTGTGGGTGATGATGTCTCTGAAGGTCTTGTGATATCATCATACCTAGGAGGTTCCGCCCACTAGGAGCCTGTATCACATTAGCCGTATCTTGGTGCTGAGATTCTGCCTAAAAACAATGAAGATTTTCATGTTGTGTCTGTGCTGTTCCCTGTTCTTCACCATAAGTTACCAAGGGCTGCGGTGAGTCCCTCTCTAATATTATAATGGCGGATGGTTTGTCCCTGTAATAATTAATGACTTTGCTGTTGTCTCCTACAGAAACAAATAGGCTCAGATCTTAACCCTATGTTAAGTTTTCCATCCCACAGATCTGTTCCCTCCACAATTTACCCGCAGACCATTCTGTAACTGAATTTTATTTTGTTTAAAGGGAATTTGTCACAATTTTTTGTTTTTAAGTCTTTGTAGTTTTCCTAAAATATGTGTTTAGAAAAGTATAAAGTGAAATTGTGAAACAATTCATAAAAGAAAATTCTTGAATGGATGCTATGGGCAACAGAGACTGTTTTTCATATAGTATAATAGGCCCCACATTGCCTTCTATATAATACTAGCAGAGTATACGGGGGCCCAGCGGTTGGCAGAGTATACGGGGGCCCAGCGGTTAGCAGAGTATACGGGGGCCCAGCGGTTAGCAGAGTATACGGCGGGTGAGTGGACAGCACAGTATACGGCGGATGAGTGGACAGCACACACACACACACACTTCTTCCCCCCCTGGTGTGACCCGGTCCAGCTGGAGCCCGGTGTTCCCGTCCTCATCCGTGACTCTGCTCTGGGGCCGGATACTCTTCCCACAGTGAGGGAAATCACAGCCTGGAGCCCCGGCTCAGCAGGGGGCGGCAGTGAGCACAGGAGCTGTCTTCAGGCTCTCTGCTCCCCAGCTCTCTGGCGCCCCCTCTGCTCTCTGCCCGGCTGCAGTGTGACGGCGGGGCCATGTAAACCCAATCACAGGCTTTTCCCTGGCAACAGCAGCATCAACGGCCGCAGCGTCGATCCCTTCCATTGTGCAAGCGCGGCCCGGGGCTGACAGCGAGAGAGAGATCGGCAACACCGGGGGAAGAGAAAGATGGTGGACGGCAGCGGAGAACTGAAGTGAATCCGGGAGCAGATGGGTAAGAGACGGCAGGAGGCCGTATATGGGGGCGGATGAGGGAGAGAGGGCGGAGGGCGGACAGGAGGCCGTTATGCTGGAGGACCTGGCCTGTCATGGTGGAGAGCTCAAAAGGGGCCCCCTGGCTTGTCATGGAAGGAGAGCTCAGGAGGCAGGGATCATGTGGGCGACCGGGAAGGGGAGCAGACAGTTGAGCGGAGGAGACAGGGAAAGGCGGGAGTAATGTTCGGAGAGGAGAGGTGCTGTGACACTGTTCCTATATCTACTATTTAATTGCCTAATCGCGTGGCTGTTTTGCATGAGCTGCACTCATTGGTCACCACGGCTGGCGGCGACCAATAAGCGATGGTGCGCGATTTCGGCCTCAGATAGACATGATTAGGCAATTATATAGTAGATATCTACAGCAGTGCCAGTATTGAGAGGTGTCGGTGTACAGTACTTTTGGTTGTTAGGCGGTGTCAGTGTTCGGCGTTGTCAGTGAGGGGCGGTGTCGGTGCCACACCAAAGTGAAGGAGGTGCAGTATACAGCAGATATATACAGTGATGATGAAGAGGAGTATAAGTGATGAGGTGGAGGTGAATACAGCAGATGTACAGTGAGGAGGTGAAGTATACAGCAGTGATGAGGTGGTGCAGCACAGTAGCAGTAACCCGATCAGCAGACAGCACTAACCTCTCACCCGGGCGTAGCGGCAGCTACACTGGGACAGGAGTCGTTCTGCGTTCCCTGTCATCAGAAAGCCAGCAGGGGGAGGGGCGCTACCCGGCCCGGGAGGGGGGGCCGGGGCCGCGGGGAGAGGGTAGGGAGATGCGTTATCCGGTCCAGGGGGGCCGGGGCCGCAGGGAGGG
This sequence comes from Allobates femoralis, assembly GCA_033576535.1. NCBI lineage: Eukaryota > Metazoa > Chordata > Amphibia > Anura > Aromobatidae > Allobates > Allobates femoralis. The sequence goes on from JARQOC010000007.1 coordinate 196,425,633, forward strand.
AGATGCGTTGCCCGGTCCAGGGGGGCCGGGGCCGCGGGGAGGGGGGAGGGAGATGCGTTACCCGGTCCAGGGGGGCCGGGGCCGCAGGGAGGGAGATGCGTTGCCCGGTCCAGGGGGGCCGGGGCCGCGGGGAGGGGGGAGGGAGATGCGTTACCCGGTCCAGGGGGGCCGGGGCCGCGGGGAGGGGGGAGGGAGATGCGTTACCCGGTCCAGGGGGGCCGGGGCCGCGGGGAGGGGGGAGGGAGATGCGTTACCCAGTCCAGGGGGGCCGGGGCCGCGGGGAGGGAGATGCGTTACCCGGTCCAGGGGGCTGGGGCCGCGGGGAGGGGGGAGATGCGTTACCCGGTCCAGGGGGGCCGCGGGGAGGGAGATGCGTTACCCGGTCCAGGGGGGCCGGGGCCACGGGGAGGGGGGAGGGAGATGCGCTACCCGGTCCAGGGGGGCCGGGGCCGCGGGGAGGGGGAAGGGAGATGCGCTACCCGGCCCGGGGCCGCAGCTGGGAGCGCCCCTCTCTCTGCTGGCTTTCTGATGACAGGAAACGCAGAGCGACTCCTGTCCCAGTGCAGCTGCTGCTACGCCTGGGTGAGAGGTTAGTGCTGTCTGCTGATCGGGTTACTGCTGCTGTGCTGCACCACCTCATCACTGCTGTATACTCCACCTTCTCACTGTACATCTGCTGTATTCACCTCCACCTCATCATCACTGTATATATCTGCTGAATACGCATTGCCTTCCACATGATATAATGGTGCACGCATTGCCTTCCACATAATATAATGGAGCACGCATTGCCTTCTACATAATATAATGGGGCACACATTGCCTTCCACATAATATAATGGGGCACGCATTGCCTTCCACATAATATAACGGGGCACGTTTATGATGTCACATCCGACTGAAGCTGGCTTAGGGGATGATTGTCCCTAACTAATATGGCCGCCACTTACTTGGTAGTGGGGACTGTAAATGCCCCACTACCTATTCTACACTGCTCCTCTGCCCCTCCACCCCATTGCATGTCCAGCATGTTATACTTACCACTCCATCGCTCCCGCCTCTGTCTTCGTCCTCCTTAATCCTCCTTCTTCGTCCTCCTTCATCCTTCTTCGTCCTTCTTCGTCCTCCGTCTGCCGCAGCTCCATGTCGCTGCCCCCTAAATAGCAAAACCAAGATGGCGGCCGGAAATTCGAGAGAGAGTTCCCGGCCGGCCGGAAATTCACGCGAGAGTTCCCTGCCGCCATCTTGGTTTCACCCTGTGCACAGCCCGAAACCAAGATGGAGGCCGGGAACTCTCGCGACACTTCCCGGCCGCCATTTTGATTCTGGGATAGTTACCTCACAACACTGATGTGCCGCCCTCACTCTCCATATTTATAGTTACCTCACAACGCTGCTGTGCTGCCATCACTCTCCGTATTTATAGTTACCTCACAACGCTGCTGCGCCGCCATCACTCTCCGTATTTATATATATATACATCTTCTACTGGCCGCATTTGTCGCATGCTACAACAGCCTGGGGTCTGACCCCCATATTTATATATATATAACATTGCTACTGGCTGCATTTGGTGCCTGCTACAACAGTCTCGAGTCTAACCTCCATATTTTATATATATATATATATATATATCTTATTATATAATCGCAAATCGCAAATCCGCCACTCTCGCCGCTACTTCCGGCGTGGTCATGCGGATACGCGCGAAGCATTGGCCGCGCAGCGGCCATTGCGAGCCGTTATAACTCGACTCACAATGGCCGCGCAGCGGCCATTGCGAGTCTCAGCCACAGGGCGTAGCATTGCCCACGAAGCGGGCATTGCGAGCCCAATGCCCACTCACACCCCGCTGATGCCGCACGCCGCTCTCCAGCGCCGTACCGCCCCCAGCCACGCAACGCTCCCAGCTGCCACCGCTCCAGCCCCCCAGGGATCATGGAGCGGAGCCCGCGAAGCCACCTCCGCTCCACGCTGGCCACAGCCCGCCTGCCCTACCCTCTCCGCCCCGACACCCCACCGCACAGCGGAGCCGCCCAGCCGCCTCCGCTCCCCACATCCGCCTCTCTTCTCATCTGCGCCCCCTCTATGGAGCGGAGGCTGCAGGCCCCCCAGGGACCATGGCCCTGCAGCCTCCACTTCAGCCCGCGAGGGATCAGGGACCGGAGGCGGAGAAGCCACCTCCGATCCCTGCATGTCCGCACACCACGCCCATATGTCCGCACACACCCCCCATATTTCCGCACAGCCCCCCCCCCACAATATCCACACAGCCCCCACAATGTCCACACAGCCCCCCCCCCCAAAATGTACACACAGCCCCCCCCCACAATGTCCGCACAGCCCCCCCCTCACATTGTCCACACAGCCCCCCCCCACAATGTCCACACAGCCCCCCCCACACAATGTCCACACACAGCCCCCCCCCCACAATGTCCACACAGCCCACCCCCCCACAATGTCCACACAGCCACCCCAGTCCACCCCCCCCTCTACAATGTCCAAACAGCCCCCCCACAATGTCCAAACAGCCCCCCCCCACAATGTCCACACTGCCACCCCCCCACAATGTCCACACAGCCCCCCCCACAATGTCCAAACAGCCCCCCCACCATGTCCAAACAGCCCCCCCACACAATGTCCACACAGCCCCCCCACAATGTCCACACAGCCCCCCCCTACAATGTCCAAACAGCCCCCCCCAACGTGTCCAAACAGCCCACCCCCACAATGTCCACACAGCCCCCCCCACAATGTCAACACAGCCCCCCCCACAATGTCAACACAGCCCCCCCCACAATGTCAATACAACCCCCCCCACAATGTCCAAACAGCCCCCCCAACATGTCCACACAGCCCCCCCCCACAATGTCCACACAGCCCACCCCACACATGTCCACACAGCCCCCCCCCACAATGTCCACACAGCCCCCCCCACAATGTCAACACAGCCCCCCCCCACAATGTCAACACAGCCCCCCCCCACAATTTCCACACAGCCCCCCCCACAATGTCCACACAGCCCACCGCCCCACAATGTCCACACAGCCCCCCCCTACAATGTCCAAACAGCCCCCCCCCACAATGTCCAAACAGCCCCCCCCCACAATGTCCACACAGCCCCCCCCCTACAATGTCCAAACAGCCCCCCACAATGTCCGCACAGCCCCCCCACACAATGTCCACACAGCCCCCCCCCACAATGTCCACACAGCCCCCCCCACAATGTCCACACAGCCCACCGCCCCACAATGTCCACACAGCCCCCCCCTACAATGTCCAAACAGCCCCCCCCACAATGTCCACACAGCCCCCCCCAAAATGTCCACACAGCCCCCCCCCACAATGTCCAAACAGCCCCCCCCACCATGTCCAAACAGCCCCCCACAATTTTCAAACAGCCCCCCCCACAATGTCCGCACAGCCCCCCCCCACAATGTCCACACAGCCCCCCCCCACAATGTCCACACAGCCTCCCCCTCACAATGTCCACACAGCCGCCCCTACAATGTCCAAACAGCCCCCCCCCACAATGTCCACAGAGCCCCCCCCCCACAATGTCCACAGAGCCCCCCCACAATGTCCAAACAGCCCCCCCCACAATGTCCAAACATCCCCCCCCACAATGTCCAAACAGCCCCCCCCCACAATGTCCACACAGCCCCCCCACAATTTCCAAACAGCCCCCCCCCACAATGTCCACACAGCCCCGACGTCGTCGATCACTTACCTGTCTTCATGACATCTGATTCGTCAGGTCCAGTCTTCCATTCGGCCCAGGCGTCCTCTTCCTTCAGCACGGGCCACGAGTCTTCCATCCGGCCCAGGCATCCTCTTCCTCCGGCCTCGAGGGTCTTCTTTCTTCCTCCACCGAGCTCCGGGTCCTGGATGTTCTCTCTTCGATCCGCTTCGCTGACTAAGGATTAAAGATGGCCGCCGCGAGTTTCTGGAAGCCCCGCCCACGGATCCAAAATGCACCAATCACATTCAAATACACACCAACCAATCACATTCAAGGCTCATTCATACATTTTTATCAATGGGAAAAATCAATTCTACTATTTCACTACGGCCAATCACATTCCAGCTTCATTCATACTTCTTTATCAATGGGAAATACTACATTTACACATACACAACAGCCAATCACATTCAACCGTCATTCATACATCTTTCTCAATGGTAAAAATTCTCTCACTTACTATCACATTAATATACAATCATACACATCACAATAATTACACTATAAAATAAAAATGCTAATAATAATGATATTAATGCTATTAATACTGCTATTAATGCTACTAATAATGCTATTCATGAGATTAATAATGTTATTAATGCTATTAATGCTATTAATAATTCTATTAATGCTAATAATACTGCTAATAATGCTATTAATAATGCTATTAATGCTATTACTAATGTTATTAATGATATTATTAATGCTAATAATGCTATTAATAATGCTATTAATGCTAATAATAATGCTGTTAATGCTAATAATGCTATTAATACTGCTATTAATGCTACTATTAATGTTATTAATCATGCTATTAATGCTATTATTAATGCTAATAATGCTATTAATGCTAATAATTTTGCTATTAATGCTAATAATGCTAATAATAATGCTATTTATGCTATTATTAATGCTATTAAGGCTAATAATCATGCTATTTATGCTATTCAAAATGCTATTAATGCTAATAATATTGCTATTAATGCTCTTTATGCTAATAGTAATGCTATTAAGGCTCATAATCATGCTATTTATGCTATTCAAAATGCTATTAATGCTAATAATATTGCTATTAATGCTCTTTATGCTAATAGTAATGCTATTAATGCGATTATTTATGCTATTAATTCTATTATTTATGCTATTAATGCTATTAATAATGCTATTAATAATGCTATTAATGCTAATATTAATGCTATTAATGCTATTAATAATGCTATTCATACTATTAATAATGCTATTAATGCTATTAATGCTAATATTAATGCTATTAATTGTATTATTAATGCTATTAATGCTATTAATAATGCTATTAATGCTAATAATGATGCTATTACTGCTAATAATAATGCTATTAATGCTAATATTTATGCTATTAATGCTAATATTAATGCTAATAATGCTAATAATAATCATATTAACGCTATTAATAATGCTATTAAGGCTAATAATCATGCTATTTATGCTATTCAAAATGCTATTAATGCTAATAATAATGATATTAATGCTCTTTATGCTAATACTAATGCTATTAATGCGATTATTTATGCTATTAATTCTATTATTTAGGCTATTAATGCTATTAATAACGCTATTAATGTTATTAATAATGCTATTAATGCTATTCATGCTAATATTAATGCTATTAATGCTATTAACAGAAAAGAAAAAAATGTGTTGCGCCACCTGTGGACTTATCCTGCTATTATAAGGTTGCACTTAGGGATCAACTAACCTTTTATGGTTGTGCCAGTTCTGCACAACCAGAATGTGGGCGTGTGTTAAGGCTCAGGCTGCCAGCCTCGGACCTGTATCTCTTCCGTGTCCTAGATCCTCTTAGCTTCAGATCATGTGCCGATCAAGTGCTCACTCCAAGGCCAGGCCGGACGGCGTCAATCAGGTCCTTTCCCTCTGCAGCTCTGTTAGACCGCTTTCCCCGAAGGGAGATGTATACGAGTAGAAATTGTTTAAGCGGTTCTTCGGTAGAGCGCTGAGATTACACGAACACAATTATCTCCAATCTCTATCTTTATTCTTTAAAAGATGATGCTCCAAACTCCAACCCACAACATGTTTCGACGTGGCAAACACGTCTTCCTCAAGCGGAGGAAGACGTGTTTGCCACGTCGAAACATGTTGTGGGTTGGAGTTTGGAGCATCATCTTTTAAAGAATAAAGATAGAGATTGGAGATAATTGTGTTCGTGTAATCTCAGCGCTCTACCGAAGAACCGCTTAAACAATTTCTACTCGTATTAATGCTATTAAGGCTAATAATCATGCTATTAATCCTATTAATAATGCTATTAATGCTATTTTTAATTCTATTAATGCTATTAATAATGTTATCAATGCTAAGAATGCTATTACTCCTCATAATAATGCTATTAACGCTATTATTAATGCTATTTATGGTAATAATGCTATTAATACTAATAACAATACTATTATTAGTACTATTATTGCTATTAATAATGCTATTAATGCTGATAATAATGCTGTTAATGCTAATAATTATGCTAATAATGGTAATAATAATGCTATTAATGCAAATAATATTGCTATTAATGCTATTATTCATGCTATTAATGCTAATACTAATGCTATTAATGCTATTATTTATGCTATTAATGCTATTATTTATGCTATTAATGCTATTATTAATGCTATTAATGCACATACTAATGCTATTAATGCTATTCATAATGCTATTACTCCTATTAATACTGCTCTTAATGCTATTAATACTGCTATTAATGCTATTAATACTGTTATTAATGCTCATAATACTGCTAATAATGCTATTAATACTGCTATTACTGCTAATAATAATGCTATTGCTAATATTATTGCTATTGATGATCCTATTGATGATGGTATGGATGATGGTATGGATGATGGTATTGATGATGGTATTGATGATGGTATTGGTATTCATGCTATTGGTATTATGTATGCACATTCGATGTCCTTAACTATTCTGTTACCTGTTACTATTATTGATATCAATGAGAAACAAGTCTATATCTTTGTAATACGTCGTAGGGTACATTATAAGGACATACAAAACATGATATTTAAATATGTACATTGTCTATCTGGAACTTATTATTTTCCTTAATAATTATTCTATACTTTTCAAGAATTCTTTTCTCACAAAAAGCTTTTGTAAAAGCTCTTACGTACCTATACCTCTCCAAGCATAGTATTACTTTTGTATGTCCTAACATGACTTCAAAGGATACTAGCAAGGTTGTTGGCGGGTACAAAGCCGCATGGATGTCGTTTGGATAAGTCTAAAGCTGAGTATAAGCAACGCATTGCAACGCAGTCGCTGAAACAAAAACAACTGCGCTTGGCAAAAAAAGCTGAGAAGGAACGTCAACGCCGTCAAAAACAAAAAGTAACACCACCAGTACATCACTCTGCTGATCAGACAGCAACCTCATCAGTACAACAGTCTGCTGATCAAACTGTAAGCTCACCAGTACAACACTCTACTCATCTAACTCAGTGTGCTGATCAGACAGTAACCTCATCAGTACTACAGTCTGCTGATCCAACTCTAAGCTCACCAGTACTACAGTCTGCTCTAGCTCTTTCTATCAGTTCACTGGATGAAAGTAACACAATTCCTCAAGTTTCATCACCGCGCAAAGCAACAGCAAAGCGCAAACATTGTGCTCAGGAGACGCCACGCACCAAACGTTTTCGGGTTGAACAACAACAAACTCCTTTGGAGGCACAAATTGCTCAGGAGTCTTCACAATCCAAACAGAGCCGCTTACACAAAAGTGCTGCCTCACGTCGTCTACACCGCAAAAAGACGTCTCCTACTGTTACACAAGTGGATCCTGACTCTTTTTCTGCTTTATTAGTTCAACGTCTGATCTATGTCGGTTTGCAGAAACAACATCGTATTTACCTACCTACACCTCCCTCTTCATATCCACCCGGATTTACAGATAGTGATTTTTGCATTGTGGAACATACCTGTTGCTCAATGATATTCATATGTAACCATTGTGAAGCTCGACATTTCATGGATGAAATGCCATAGGATAAACAGTATACTCTCTGTTGTCACAAGGGGAAGGTCAAGGTTCCGTTACCTCAGTACCCAGAGATGTTGGAATGTATTCTTAAAGGTCAGAGTCCATACAGTCGGAATATGATGGATAACATCAGAAGTATCAATAGTTCCTTTGATTTTGCTTCTATGGGTGCAAGTGTTGCTCCCCCACCTGGACATGGCCCTTATTGCTTCCGGATTCATGGCCAAATTTATCACCGTACTGGAACACTACATCCTACTCCAGATCAAGCTCCTGCTTATGCCCAACTCTACATTTTAGATACTGCCACTGCTAATGACCAACGTTTACAGTGTGACGAAAATAAAAAATGTCATCCTAAATTGATGCGGCTCATTGCTAACTTATTAGATCGCATCAATCCTTTTGTTTCCGCATACAAAATGTTACGTTTTGTCGAACAAGAGGAACAGGAGAAGGCAATTGAAAATGGTACTGTCATGCCTAATATCACCATGGCTCTTAAACAGGATCGAGAACAAGACCCAAGACGTTATAATAATCCAATTGTTAATGAAGTTGCTGTGGTCTTTGAAAATGCTGATGGAGAGCCACCCTTCAATAGAGACATTTTAATTCATCTGAAACCTGACCCAAACAATCCTTTAGCCCCAAAAACACAGCAAGTCAGTATTCTCCACAGTAATTTAGATGCTTTACTGTATCCGTTATTTTTTCCGCATGGAGAACAAGGCTGGCATGAGGGACTGAAGCATCAAGGTCAAAATCCACGGAGAATTACACAATTGCAGTATTACTGTTATTTGCTATCTGTACGTCCTGGGTTCAATCCTATTCTAAATGGTGGAAAACTAACGCAACAGTATTTAGTGGATGCGTTTGTAAAAATTGAGGCTAATCGCTTAAATTTTATACGTCAACATCAAAAAGATTTAAAAGTGGAGGACTACTGCGTACTACAGGAACATCTGCAAAGAAAATCTATCGAAAAAGCAATTCCCATTGGCAAGACGGTCATTTTACCATCGTCGTTTGAAGGTAGTCCAAGAAATATGCAGCAACGCTATCAAGATGCCATGGCTATTGTTACAAAATTTGGACGCCCAGATCTTTTTATAACAATGACCTGTAATCCCAAATAAAGCGAGATTATCCACAATTTAGAACCATGGCAGCGTGTGGAACACAGACCGGATTTAGTCGCCCGTGTCTTCAAAATAAAATTAGAAGCCCTATTAAAAGATATAAACAGTGGATTATTTGGCAAGATTTGTGTAATGGTTCATGTAATAGAATTTCAAAAGCGGGGACTACCACATGCTCACATTTTGATCATTCTGGATAGCAATTCTAAATTACACACTGAGGTTGATGTCGATCGTACTGTTTGGGCAGAAATTCCTGATCCATCCGAGTATCCTGAGCTCCATCAAATTGTGATGCAACATATGATTCATGGACCCTGTGGACAATTCAACCCCAATTCTCCATGTATGGATATTGGAAAGTGTAAAAAAGGATTCCCAAAAGATTTGCAACCAAAAACTATAATAGCACAGGATGCCTACCCAACTTATCAACGCAATGCAGGACCTTCATTTACACAACGTTCTCACATGGTTGATAATTCTTGGGTTGTTCCCTATAACCCTTTCCTACTATTAAAGTATAAGTGTCATATAAATGTGGAAATCTGTGCATTCATTCAAAGTGTCAAGTATCTATTCAAATATGTTTACAAAGGACATGATAAAGCCAATATGGAAATTTGTCAAACAAACATACAACATGATGAACCTCACCAATTTATGGATTCAAGATACGTCAGTGCACCGGAGGCAGCTTGGAGAATTTTTGCCTACCCAATGCATAGACAATCACACAGCATTGTTCGCCTTGCCGTACATCTGCCACAGTCACAACCAATTTATTTTCATGAAGATGCTTCTGTTGAGAACATTGCTGCCATGATGCATAGAAAATCAACTCTTATGGCCTACTTTGAGCTGAATGAGAATGACCCACATGCTCATGAATACTTCTACCGCCAAATTCCTGAGCACTATGTCTGGAAAGATGGTGCATGGGAAATTAGGCATAAACGTGGAGCAACAGTCATTGGAAGAATGTATACGGTCAGTATGAAAGATGAAGAACGCTACTATTTAAGGTTGTTGTTACTACATGTCAAAGGAGCAACAAGTTTTGAGCAGATTAAGACCGTTAATGAAGTCGAGTACCCAACTTTTAAACAGGCAGCATTAGCCCTTGGATTACTTTTGGATGACAGTGTTTGGCGAAATACCTTACTGGACGCCTGTGTTCAAAACATGCCTGCACAGCTTCGGGATATGTTTGCTTACATATGTATCTTTGGTCCTCCTGCTCATCCATTGGAGTTGTGGCAAGAATTTAAAAAAGATTTTATAGAAGACTACTGCCGTACATATCACCCTAACAATGAGGACTGTGAGCATTGTGAAGGCTATGCAATGACAGATGTTCAAAATGTGTTTAAAATTTCATGGCAAAAGCTTTAGGGATTTTAATCTACCACGCCCCAAAAGAAAACAACAACTACAACCACAATACGACAAAGACGAGGAGTTAAGAAGAGCCCAAGAAATGAAAGAAACTTTACATCAACAACAACTTTTGGCCTATAATGCCATAAATGAAACATTAGAGGATACAAGTCAGCAAGCTAAGTGCTTTTTCATTGATGGCCCAGGTGGCAGTGGGAAAACATACCTGTATGATTTATTAATTCGTCAAATAAGAGGAGAAGGAGAAACTGTGTCACCTGCTGCCAGTACTGGGATTGCAGCCAACTTACTGGAAGGAGGAAGAACCATCCATTCACTTTACGGGATACCAATTCCAATCAATGAAACATCCGTTTCCAGAATCAAAAATGATACTGATGCTGCACACCATTTCAAGAATACTAAACTTTTCATTATTGATGAGTCCACTATGCTATCTAAATACGCACTGCATGTCATTGACCAACTATTAAAGGATGTTATGACCAAAGATATCTCGAAGAAAAATAAAACACCCTTTGGAGGGAAAGTCATTGTTCTGGGAGGAGACTTTCGTCAGTGTCTTCCTATTATTCCTCATGGAACACAAACTGATATCGTAGAGAGCTGCATTAAATATTCCCGACAATGGCAGCTTTTCATTCAATTGCCACTACTTGACAACATGCGCTCTATTGATCCAGGATACAGCAGTTGGTTACTTCAACTGGGAAATGGACAATTGACCAATTATTATAACCTTGGAGATGATGTTATTGAAATCCCTCAAGATATGATTTGCACAGGCTCACTAATATTTGACATTTTTGGTGAAAACATTGTAATTGATGTCAATGACAATGAAAGCATTAATACTGCAGCATCACATGCCATTCTTTGCCCCAAAAATGACGATGTGGATCAGATCAACTCGAAGGTCATGGATTGCATTGCTGGAGAGTACACAGAATACATTAGTGATGATTCCATTGATCCGGACGAGACAGAGGACCCAGAGCAATACCCTGTTGAGTTTTTAAATTCACTTACACCCACGGGGATGCCATCTCATCGTCTGAAATTAAAAATTGGCACCATTGTCATGCTTTTGATGAACTTCAACAGCAGAAAAGGTCTTTGCAATGGGACTCGCTTAATTGTCACCGGTTTGTTTGACAACATGATTCGAGCAAAAGCCATTACTGGGTCTGCTGGAGGAAATGTGGTTTTCATTCCCAGGATTGATTTGTGCCCATCAGAAACTGGCTTGCCTTTTAAGTTACGACGTCGGCAATTTCCTCTGAAGCCAGCTTTTGCCATGACAATCAACAAATCCCAAGGACAAACACTTGAGAAAGTAGGGATTTTTTTGCCAGAACCTGTTTTTGGACATGGACAATTGTATGTGGCTTTTTCAAGAGTGAAAAGACGATCCGATGTAAAAGTGAAAGTGGTGGACACTCCAATCCAAGGCAAATTGCTGCCTAACAGTGACAAAGTATTTACCAAAAATATTGTCTACAAGAATATTTTGCACTGAACTTTTCCCTATGAGTATTCTTCCGTTTATTTATCTTTTGAAAAAAAAAATAAAAATTTTAGTCTTTCAAATTTTATTATTTTATATACAGATTTCTACTATATTTTTGTGAACACACATTTAAGATAATATGAGAGATGTGTATCATCCACATTTCTACACTGGGTGATAGAAACCACTATTTAAAGCTCCAGCACTATACATGCTGAGAGATTTAATTCTCATTCTTTACAGGGAGAGGTTTTTGTGAACAGCTAAGAGACGGGTGGGATGGCTGTTCACACACATCTCATTAGCAAGGTGTGTTACACATGTTTAGATAGATAAGGCCAAAAATAAATTATTCATTAGATTCTACCATGCCATTTTTCTTAGATTTTTTTCACATTATTGAGGAATATACTAAATGATAATAATTGATCATGAAGGACTCACTGACAACATACTTGCTGTAATTTTCATGACTACATGTATGCAATTTGTACTTCACTTGCGGTTTGTGCAGACAACATAGTTGCTGCAGTGTCATCCACATCATCTACAGTCACCTGTGCTTACTTAGTGGATGCATGTTATGCACCTGCCAAAGCCACGTTCACTTCATTAACCGCAGGTTAACTACAAGTTTTTTAGTTATTGCATCGACATTGCTGTAAGTCTGTAGTTGGTAACTCCTTCTGTATCAATTTATAAAATTTATTTATTAACAACATAATCCTCAAAAAATCTAAGAAAAATCCAGCCATAAAACATATATAAATAATATCAATTCGGATTTAGTTAGAGTAGGGACTCACCAGGCGTAAGGGCATCTTGATGCGATTGGTGGGCTGACACAAACTGGCTGATACACACATTATTACTATTAATTCATCAATTCTAACGATTGACGCATTAAGAAGTATTGCTACTTTGTGTTCTAAGACCCTTACAACATAATAGTTCAATTTTCCTTAAATGATATCAACAATACAAATATATGTAGTTGGTGTAAAGATGTCATTGGAATAATTGGATTATTATTTAAAAATCTTTAAAAAAACAATAAACATATTCTAGACACCCGATGCATTTGCATCAGGCTAACAGCTATTACTACTATAATCAAATTAATGCACGTTCTAGAATCCCGATGCATTTGCATCGGGCTCACAGCTAGTATATATATATATATATATATATATATATATATATATATATATATATATATATATATATATATATATATATATATATATATATCTATTATATAATTGCCGTAGCGACCTGCGAAGCATTGCCCGTTGCCGCCCGCGAACAAAGCCACCAACATGCCCCCCTGAGCATGGGGCTGTAGTGTACACCGCTATGGTATACTACAGCCCCATGCCCAGCAGCCTCTCTGCCATGCTCCCCTCGCCGCCGGCATGGGGCTGTACTGTACACCGCTATGGTATACTACAGCCCCATGCCCAGCCGCCTGTCCGCCCCGCTACCCTACTCCTCCTAAGCCGCCGTCACCCCCTAAGCCCCCGCCGCCATCACCCCCTAAGCCCCCGCCGCCGTCACCCCCCCGCCGCCGTCACCCCCTAAGCCCCCGCCGCCGTCACCCCGCGAACAAAGCCACCAACATGCCCCCCTGAGCATGGGGCTGTAGTGTACACCGCTATGGTATACTACAGCCCCATGCCCAGCAGCCTCTCTGCCCTGCTCCCCTCGCCGCCGGCATGGGGCTGTACTGTACACTGCTATGGTATACTACAGCCCCATGCCCAGCAGCCTCTCTGCCATGCTCCCCTCGCCGCCGGCATGGGGCTGTACTGTACACCGCTATGGTATACTACAGCCCCATGCCCAGCCGCCTGTCCGCCCCGCTACTCTACTCCTCCTAAGCCTCCGTCACCCCCTAAGCCCACGCCGCCGTCACCCCCTAAGCCCACGCCGCCGTCACCCCCTAAGCCCCCGCCGCCGTCACCCCTAAGCCCACGCCGCCGTCACCCCCTAAGCCCCCGCCGCCGTCACCCATTCAAGACAAATTGCTGCCCAATAGTGAAAAACTCTTTACTAAAAATATTGTCTATAACAATATTTTATTTTAAATTCTTTAGATACATATTAGATTTAGATACATAGTTGCTTTCTAATTAAACACACATATTACAATAAATTAGTTTAGCCATAGATGTATAGGAATAGAAAAAAACAAAAATACCAAAAAAATCAGTTTACTTATAGATAAAGACATTATAATTAGTTATTAGATATTAAATAGTCATTTAAGAAATATAGTCGTTAGTGTTCGTTTTCAATACAAATATAGTCTATAAAAATATTTTACTTTAAATTCTATAGATACATATTAGATTTAGATACATAGTTATTTTCTAATTAAACACAAATATTAGAATAAATTAGTTTAGCCATAGATGTATAGTAATTGAAAAAACATAAAAATATAAAAAAATTAGTTTAACCGTAGATGTATAGGAATAGAACAAAAAAAAACAACAAAATTAGTTTAGTTATAGATAAAGTCATTATAATTAGTTATTAGATATAAAATAGTCATTTAAGATATATAGTTGTTAGTTTTAGTTTTCACTAAAAATATATAGTGTATAAAAATATTTTCATTTAAAATCTTTAGATACATATTAGATTTAGATACATAGTTACTTTCTAATTAAACACAAATATTACAATAAATTAGTTTCCCAATAGATGTATAGGAATAAAAAAAAAAGTACAAAAAAAATTAGTTTAGCAATAGATGTATAGGAATAGAAAAAACCAAAATACCAAAAAAATTAGTTTAGTTATAGATAAAGACATTATAGTTAGTTATTAGATATAAAATAGTCATTTAAGATATATAGTCGTTAGTTTTTAAGATTAGAAACATTATTTTTATATTTCATAGTTTATGTATATAAACACACATTTTGTTGTAGATTGTAGATGTGTATCATCTAAATGCTTGCATTTAGTGATAAGAACCTGAAGCTCCAGCACTATAGCTGCTGAGAGATTTCATTTTCTCTTTACACAGGGTGAGTTTTTTGTGAACAGCTAAGAGACGGGTGGGACGCCTGTTCACACACATCTGTATCTCGAACTGTGTTCTCTACATATAAGTACATACATACATATAGGTACATAGTTAGACACATAGGTACATATTTAGACACATAGGGAAAGAATAGACATTTTGATGTTAAATCTGAATTCTTCTGCTATTTGTGGAATTTATAGTGGGAAAAAAGCAATTTTGCCACTTGCTGCCTAATGGTGACCTACAGCACTCTTACTGTAAGTTGCATGAAATTTTTATTGACTTTGATTTACTTGCGGCAGTTGCGGCACATGTGGGTTCGACAGTTTCAACCGCCAAAATCGTAGTTAGCTCTGATTTTTAGTGGTTGCATTTAGTGAACCTGTTGAAGCTGTGTTTGCCGTATTTACTGCAAGCTAACTGGAAGTTCCATATACATTACATGTTACTTGCTGAAAGTGAGCTGTAGGTAGGTCTTTTGGTGCCAAGTGCAGAAATTGTATTTTGTTATTCCACACCTTCTGCAAATAGCCAAAAAATATCTGATTTAAAAGGAGTCTAACTATTAATAATTAGGGATAGAGTAGAGTAGGTCCCACCAGCTGTAAGGCTACCTTCCCGTGGTTGGTGGGGAAACATGTACTGGCTAAACCATAGATTATGTATATTCAATTTATATATGAATGTTAATAATCTGTACAAAACATCGGTGCCAGTATCTGTACGAAAAGCCTTGCCTTAGAATCATGACATGTACTACATTGACATATACTATACAAACATTGGTAGTTGATAGATAGATATCATGTGTTATGTGCATTATTGTCACATTTGAATGAATAATGTATATATGCATGCTAGACTCCCCATTCTTTAGAATCAGGCTGCCATCTTAGACATATAATGGACGACTTTGAGTTTCACATTTACTGATGAAAGTGAGGCGCTATTCTCATTGCTCACCGGCAGCACACAGCGACCAATGAGAATAGCGCCTCATTTACAATGGTAAATGTGAAACTTAAAATATTCCATGTATTTGAAGTATGGCGCCATACAGCGCGGCGCTCTTCTGATCAGTCGCCGCCTTCAGAGCGCTGAACAATCGGAATAGCGGCGGCCGCTATGCCGCTATATTTGAAATATATTGAGTAAACTCTACACAGATTCTAGAATCCCGATGCAATCGCATCGGGCTCACAGCTAGTTGATTATAAGCACAGTACATAAATACACAGTACATTTACATATTACATTACAGAACACATATATTGCACATAACGTCCTATAGTTACCCGGGACCTGTGACCACCTCTCTTTCAAACCCTTGGAGCACTAACAACTGCTCCCGTGGTGGTTACGGCCTCTAGCCTATCTAAACGTTCCACATACATTAACAACACATAAATAACCATATTCATCAACGGGCCCTGTGGATCCCAATGGCGGTACCAGCCGCCTGGCTCTATTTACCCAGCACCACACTACCCGGAGTACAGGCTTCAGCCTGACTGGGCTCTTCCACACTACATGTGATCACATACGTCCTTCCACACACTCACAGCCCATCATATAATCATCCATGGTCTGTGGCCCCTCTGGGTTCAGAACAGGGATTGTCAAACCTTAGTAACCTGGGTGAACCATACGTTACCCACTATAGGATCCCTTCTAATCCCTGCTTCTGACCACTGGTACATACACTTCAAAGGGTCCCTTCACTGACTGTTTTAGTCGGACCCAATGTCTGGCAAATATTACACACAAGGTACACAGTTCACTCTCGCATACGGGAACTGAATTCTTACCGGGCACGGATCCTGGTCTAGCAACCTGAGTCCCGGGTACGCCATGCATCCCCAAGGGGCTCCTTCCTGGACATATCTCGCCACACGTCCAGACCAGCGTCCACCTGATTCAGCCACGGTTTCCCCACTCTACGAGCCATCACGACCCCGGTCCTGGCCACCGGTATGGAGCTAGCACGCTCCCATCATGTCCGCACACCACAGATCTCTGGATTGCTCTGCTCTCAGCGTCCCTAAGTCTGAGACTCAATCACTTGTCTCTCACACAAACGGGATCTCAATCTCTGGCTGAATCTCTCTGGTGATCTCTGGCTGATCATCTCCCACTCAATCAGCTGGCAGGCTCTTTATCGTCCCTGCCACGCCCACACTGACACATCCACCTGGGCTGCTATTACTCAGGACACACCCACCTAGGCTGCTGCCAATTAGGGCACACAGCTCCCACACGACCGCTGATCCAGCTCACCTATGTGTCAGATCTACAGCACTCACTCTCAGATTTAACTCATTGTGTCCCAGGTAGGTTCACACAGCATCATCACAGTAAAACTGGCTAGTGTGGACAGGATCATACCTTGATCCTCCATGTGATGCACCCCGGCCATGGGGACCATGCCGACGGTGCCTCACAATATATATATATATATATATATATATATATATATATGAAAAAAAGCAGGCAGCACTCCAGCAAATTTTGTGGTGCCCCACTGGCCGGGATGCCCCGGAGGGGTTCTACACCCAGACCAGGGTGTGTAGTAGCCCTGTGACTAGGGGACTGGAATGTCAATAGTGGACCCTCATTACACGCATCAACACACTGTAGGTCAGGCAACCAATAGGTTAATCTGTTGCAAGGGAACGGTGGGAGAAGCTTAGGTGGTTAGTGTAGGGCGGGAAAGTTAGTCAGAGAGAGAAGTCAGTTGGAGGAGGACCCTGTGATAAGTGCAGCAGAGGGCACCTCAGGAGAGATGGCCCAGAGAAAAAAGGGGATCCTATGGTGTCAAGGTGCACCCGAATCCGTGCCGATACAAATCCCGGACAGAAGGATCCAGTCCAGAAATGGAGGACCAGCTCCGAGAGCAGTAAGGGTATGTATCCCCGAGCTGCCAAATTGGAAGGCACGGACTTCTTTAGAAGTGGTATACTTTTCTGACAGCAGCGCGGACATAAAGGTACTTCGTCCGAATAACCTTGTAGTATGAATTTCTGACTCACAGCTGCTTTCCAAGAATAATGTTGTCACAACATTACGCCTTTTTTATGGATTGACAATAAAACCTACAAAACCAAACCTAAATTGGATTTTACAGGTAAAAATGTTAAGATACATTATTTCATGAATATAAAGCAAAATAAAAAAAAATCCTCCCCTTTAGCCTATGCTCACACCTAGCATTTTATTATTTTTTTCATTGCTTTCAATCCTAAAAAAATCTTTAACCAGGATACGTAATTTTAACATTTTACTGCCATATCAGGGCATGTGATACATGTGACATGGTCAGAAAACTCCTGTTAATTTATGATGAGAGACTCTGAAATTCTCAAAGCCTATGCAGGCAATGCAAAGGCTAACAAAAATTAGGACGGACTGCAATAGTCCCAGAAAGACACGTACAGGAGGGCCTCTGAATACATTTTTAAACAATTTTACAACGATTAAACAGAACGAATTCATATATGATTGCATGAAATGAAGCTATCATGTTGTACAGTAGACTATGAAGAGATGTACAATATGTGACCAGAAAGAACACTCATTTCCATCAGATGATACTGACATTTCACAGCAAGAAATCCAACAAGATGGAACAAAGGATGAACTTGACTGGAATGAAATCAAAATTGGTTATGTGCCTAGTGAAAACTATATCTTACCATCATTACTGTGCTAACAACTAACTTAATTTTGGTCCTCCATAAGATGAAGCAAGAGCCTCTATTGTGGTTATTGTACTGGCATAAAACTTGTGTCAGGAAAATATAGCTCAGAAGCAATAGATTCAAATGTTGTCCTCTAAAATAAGTACCGTAATAGAAAACAAGGGCCTGTATTGTGGCCAGTCATGTCTGCGTAAATACTTTGTCAGGAAATTTCAACTGAGCAGCCACAAAACCAATTTTTCTCATCTTTAGCATAAAGTTGTGGAAAGTAAGAACCTCTATCGTGCAGTTGTGGTATTCACTAGTGTAAAACTTGTCTCAGGAAAATGAAGCTGAGCAGCCACAAAAATCTAATTTTCTCATCTTTAGGAATAAGTTATTAAAATCAAGGTTCTGTATCATGGCCAGTCGTACAAGCATTAAACCTGTGTCAGGAAAATGGAGTCGGATGTGCCAGCATGAAATCTATGTAAGGAAAAGTGAATTCAGAAGAAAACAGATTCAAATGTTGTGTTCTATATGAAGAAGTAATGGAAAGCAGTGGCCTGTATTGTGGCCAGTCATGCAGGCATGAAACCTGTATTAGGTAAATGGAGCTGTGCTGCCACAAAGCCAATTTTTTTCATCTTTAGGAATAAGTTATGGAAAGCAAGAGTCTCTATCATGGTACACATGCTGGCATGAAACCTGTGTTAGGAAAATGGAGCTCAACAGCCACAAAAAAAATTTTTATTTTCTTTGGAATAAGTTGTGGAAAGCAAAGGCCTGTATTATGGCCAGTCATACAGGCATGAAACCTGGGTCAAGAAAATGGAGTTCAGAAGCGCCAGATTCAAATTTTTGTCCACTTTAGGAATAAGTTAAGGAAAGCAAGAGACTGTATTATTGTCAGTCAAGCCCAAGTGAAACTTGTGTCAAGATAATGGAACTCAGATATTATGACCAGCAAAATATTGTGGAGAAGGAGGAGGAACTTAAAAAAAAAACATTTACCATTCTTTGTATAGAAAAGGATGTTAACAAGTGGATTTGCAAAGTCTGGATAAATCCAGCACTTGTTTAATTTTATAGGAGTCACCTGTCTACATTTTCCATTGACAGGTGGATACGCTTATCTTTTATAAAAAGCCCCAGCAGCATGAAAAACCAGCTCAGAGAGCACTCTAGCGGCAGGGCAGGCCAGAATCTCCAAGGCATACAAGGAGATTTTGTTCCACGAGTCTAGATTGAACACTCAATAGTTGAATGGCAGTAAGCAACCTTAGAGGACACTTGTACCACTGGCTAGATACTCCTTCACCATCTTCATCAACCTCTCTCTCCTTGTTAGAGTATCTCACATAGTGGACCCTTGCTGCAGAAAGGTTCATTGAAACAGTACCAGGCCTTTGATAGTGTTCCCCTGCCTGTGTTGAACCTGGTGCGCAGGTCCTCTCTACTCCTTGTTTGTCCAAAGAACTTCAACCTCTAACGCCAGTGTTGTCTGATGAGAATTTTTGGAGCAATTGTTCAAGAATGGCCTTCTGGTATTGTTGCATTTTATGAGACCTTTCTGGCACCAGAAAGGGAGAAGAAGCATTCCCCTTGTACCATGGGTAGAGAAGGGTGCACAATCATTATTTGGTGTTGGTCAAAATGCTTATCACGCAAGGGTTTTGGGAAAGGCAGTAGGACATGAGCTCTGTCATGTGTGCCAAACTATCAAAAGGCAACATTTCAGTGTCCCCACCAGGATGAACATTGTCCATCATCTCCTCCTGCTTTTCCTGCTCCTACTCTTCAGTCCATCCATGCTGAACATACAAGAAGCTGGTGTTGGTGGTCCCCTCTGTAAAGCAGATAAGCAACTCCAGTTCCTTCTCCTACTCAGCATACTACTCCTCATTATTACCCAATCTTTGCTGAGAAGATGGGATGAGACTGGGCTGGGTTGTATCACCCAGTGTAAGTTCTTCCTCCATAGCCACCAACTTCGCATGAAGTTTCCTCTCTAATAGTGAGAAACAAGTCTTTTACTAGACATGGCAGTGGGGTGGTTAAGCTGATTTTGGTGTCATCACCGCTAAACATTTTAGGGGAATCCTCAATGTTCTGGAGAATGTCATAGATGTCAGACATCCATGTCCACTCAGTAGTCGTTATGTGAAGAGGCTGATTGGAAGTTCAATGGTCATGTTGGATCTGGTAATGAACTGCTGCCTCAGCTGCTCAAAAAGCCTTAACCAATATATGTAAAGTTGCGCTCCAGCATGTGGGCAGATTCCGAAATGATCAGTGAGATGGCAATTGATAGTACTGCAGCGGCGCTGACAGACTGGCGGCAGCAGTAGTTGACTTTGTGAAATGGGCATAGACGCGGCGTACCTTAACAAGTAGTTCTGGTAAGTCTGGGTATGTTTTCAGTAAACGCTGAAACAACTAACTTGAGCACATTGCCAGGCATGGAAGGTTTTCCAGCTTGCCAAGCTTCATGGCCAAAACCAGGTCATGGTTATTATTACCCATGACCAGGCCGGTTATAGGTTCAGCAGCAACAGCCATATATCAGTCTGGTATGTTGGACCTGGGTACAATGAGTTTTATGTGCAAATTTTTCTATATGCTTGCATTAGATTTGGAAAATCCACAGGTAAAAAGGACACATGACCATAAGTCTACATTCATACACACTGTTCTAGCCCATTTTCTTTGGGACCGTTTTTCAGTTGTCAAGCTGATCCACTTTTCAAAAATGCATCACCTATTCACACTGTGCATGTGTGATCAGTTTTTTCAGCATTTTGGGTGCTGCGGTTATTTTTTCTCCATTCAGAATGATTTCCTATGTAAAAAAGCAGATGAGAAAAACGCCACAGAAACTAACATGCCCTTTTCTTTGATGGATCACTTTTCCAGGAAAAAAACGGATCACACCACAAATTCCCTGCCTGAACAGCCAAAAGTGAAAACCCAATGCTCGGATTCCATTTGAGTAATTTGTTTTGTGCAATTGTGGCGCCCTGCTGGTCGGAGGGCCATGAAAGGGTACTGCACCCAGACCAGTATGTGTGGTATCCCAGTGGTCAGTGGATGGGGAAGTTCGCATGTGGCTTTCACTAAACATTCACACACCTAGAATCAGGAGACTAAAGGGTTAAATCCTTTGCTAGGAGACCCAGTCCCAGTGGGAGGAGTCTTAGGTGGGTAGTGAAGAACGGGAAAGAAATCTTAGTTAGTCAGAATGCTGGGAGCAGGAGAAGGAGAGGGACCCTGTGAGTGACACAGAGGAAGGGCACTCAAAAGGAGAGGTGACCCAGATGAGAAGGGTGAGCCTGAGGGTGAATGCTAACACCCGGCATCAGACCGTCTACCTACCGGTCTGGGAGGATCCTAGTCCACGGAACGGAGAACCGTCTCAGAGTCCGGTGCAGGCAAGTTCACCTCTGAGCCGCCAAAACCGGTTGGACAAAGGAGTCTTCAGCCTCCAAGTCACCTGTAACCATAACCAGTCAAAGAGCCAGGACCCGCAGAAAATCCCCAGACGTAGCGGCAATCCGAAAGAAGGTTCTTACAAAGGTCCCAAAGTTACAGAGGTAAGTGCAGGAGGCAGGGGCGGACTGGCACAGGTGGCAGGGGGGCAAGAGGCTGGTGGTTTAGCCCTAATTTAGGGCTGCCCCTTTAATAAAAGGGGCCGGCTGGGCTCTCAGTGCGGGAGCACAGCGGTGAGTGAGCGCCGAATTGGTCAGATTTTCCCCCGTTCCCCCCCCCCCCGCTTCTCACCCGGCCAGACCTGACAGCACCCCGTCCCCCCCGCTCCTCACCTGCCGCCTCAGGGCTGACAGAGACATGTCGCCACCCGGATTAACTTTAGCCAGCCAGCCCCTGACAGGAGGTTAGGTCAGGCTTCAGGCAGGCCAGACTTCAACACAAGTGAGGACAGAAGGCGAAGCCGAGGGAACATCTCTGAAAGCCACAGACGGACACCCCATTCACCAGTAACTACCCAGGCCAGCTACCCGTGACTGTAGACCTGTTTATCTGACTGTGAAAGTGACTAATAAACCTGTACAGAGACTCAGTTACGTGTGTGTCATTTCTTCCTGCCTGCAGATCTGTTACGCTGAGCCTGTGACAACCAGTCCTACAGAGATTTGCCCCGGGGACTCTGCTCCGCCTGCAAGGAGCCATATCATCTGGCTGCTTTCAGCGACCACCAGGGCCACCAGGGCCACGGACCCAGGCATTGACCACCGGTGACAGCCCCCAGCAGCAAAGCCCGGGATCCTAACCCCTGAGCGAGTCACAATGCACTGCAAAAACACAGATGCAAAAACATGGATCAAAAATGGTAGGTGTGAATGTAGCCTAATAGTGGGTTTCCGCAGACAAAACATATCGACAATGCATATAATCTGGATATGACTATCAATAGAGTTTTTCCAAAGCCAAATGCCCGAAAACATAAAAAAACAAAGCATCTTTGTTTAGAAATGACATACCAACAAGAAACAAAAACACAATAAAAATGCATGTAAAAAAAAGCCACGTAATTTACATAACAGGGGCAGAAATGGTGCAGAAATTCTGCAACATCAAGAACTCACAAAAAGCTCATTATAGTAACATAAACTGAAGCAATATTTTTCTTGCACGTAAAGTTACAAACTTTACAAAGTTAATACCATTATACGGAGAATAGAAATGGTACTAATAGCTATGAATTCACAATGCTGACTGCTGGAAATATAGAATTACAATAGAAATGACTATCAGAAACTAGAAAGAGGAACAAATCTGCAGAGACTCTCCCATATTAAATAGAACGGTTGAGTTTTACAGCTTCTCTATGTAGAATATGAAGCAGAATATTGTGAAATTATTCTGCGCATTTGTTGGAGATTTTTTATGCAGAATAAAAGAAGACAGAATAGCAATACCCAGGCTCAGATGCCACGTGAAATATGTTTGAGATAAGCTTACATTGATTTTATAAAGGTCTCATTCAGATGTCTGTGATTTATCACATAAGTAAAAACACAAACTCTTGTTCATCAGTTTTTTTATGCGATTATTATCGATGTTTGGTCTGAGTGTCAGTTTTTACCATAATTGATTTATCAGTGACTTTCATGTATGGAAAAATACCGTAAGTAACAAAGTTTTCTGTATTAGCTGCAATGCTAATCATGGACAGTTTATGGGTAGCATAACATGTCCTGTTCATGAATTTCAGTAACCAATAGACTTACCGTATAGAAGTCATTTACATCTAAGACTTGGATAAAAAATAGGAATTTCAGGAAAGAAAGGTGTGTTGCGGTCCGCGCTGCCAGAAGCATCAAGGAAGACCCAAGACGAAGTTTTGATCCAAGCCTTCTTTATTCACCTCCTACGCATTTCAGTGCCCACCTGGCACCTTCATCAGGGATGCCATCATCCTCTTAAACAGATCTTATATACACTGACAGTCATGTAACAATTAGTGGGTGTTACTGTCCATGTGACGTCAAAACCGTCACACAAACAGGAGGATCTATGTTTTTGGCACACTTTTTATAAATAACATACAATTCACATATAAATAATGAAATCTTAAAATGCAGGTATCATAAAAAATCGATTTGATAAGATCATCAAAAAACTTTGTGAAAATTCATGCGGAAAAGCTTGTAAATTACATATGATAGTCCACACAATTACTAGATGCAAAAAAATATACACTTTGCCTTGAATGGAAACATATTCCAGACCAAGGGATAGAACCCATGTGGTCAACCCCTCATCACTTGTGAGTGTGCTATTAGTCCACTATGCTATCTTCGCTCACAGATAGTGTTGTGTTTATATGTGCATGCATGAAAAAGTATTCTGAGTGTAGCCTACTTGTATTCTCCCAACAGGATGATAAGGAGGGCAAAAAGTTAAAAATATGGAGGGCAGAAGGTAAAAAATATGGCCAATATGGATAATATTAAAATTTAGGAACAATTTTATTACATATCACTGTATAAAAAATCTATAAAATATATATAATATAATATAAAAATAATTTATTAAAATTTATTTAAAAACGGTTTTATGAGTTCATAAAAAATTGTAAATTCATAAAAATTGTGTCTCAATGCTAGATCTGCAGACATATTCATCAAATGGTATAGAATAATTGTATCCTCAGTGTATAAGGGTGCATTGTGCTGGAAACTGGGATATTCAGAGAGTATCAATTGTTGTCACATTTATATGTGGAGTTGCAGAAGACTACTACAAAAAAGAGAATCCCAGCGCAGGAATTCCGGGTTCTAGTCAAGCTCAAAGCTAGAAAAAAACGACATGTATCTAAGGGAAAATACGGGGGAGGCAGTATTTTCCCCTTAGATACATGTCGTTTTTTTCTAGCTTTGAGCTTGACTAGAACCCGGAATTCCTGCGCTGGGATTCTCTTTTTTGTAGTAGTCTTCTGCAACTCCACATATAAATGTGACAACAATTGATACTCTCTGAATATCCCAGTTTCCAGCACAATGCACCCTTATACACTGAGGATACAATTATTCTATACCATTTGATGAATATGTCTGCAGATCTAGCATTGAGACACAATTTTTATGAATTTACAATTTTTTATGAACTCATAAAACCGTTTTTAAATAAATTTTAATAAATTATTTTTATATTATATTATATATATTTTATAGATTTTTTATACAGTGATATGTAATAAAATTGTTCCTAAATTTTAATATTATCCATATTGGCCATATTTTTTACCTTCTGCCCTCCATATTTTTAACTTTTTGCCCTCCTTATCATCCTGTTGGGAGAATACAAGTAGGCTACACTCAGAATACTTTTTCATGCATGCACATATAAACACAACACTATCTGTGAGCGAAGATAGCATAGTGGACTAATAGCACACTCACAAGTGATGAGGGGTTGACCACATGAGTTCTATCCCTTGGTCTGGAATATGTTTCCATTCAAGGCAAAGTATATATTTTTTTGCATCTAGTAATTGTGTGGACTATCATATGTAACTTACAAGCTTTTCCGCATGAATTTTCACAAAGTTTTTTGATGATCTTATCAAATCGATTTTTTATGATACCTGCATTTTAAGATTTCATTATTTATATGTGAATTGTATGTTATTTATAAAAAGTGTGCCAAAAACATAGATCCTCCTGTTTGTGTGACGGTTTTGACGTCACATGGACAGTAACACCCACTAATTGTTACATGACTGTCAGTGTATATAAGATCTGTTTAAGAGGATGATGGCATCCCTGATGAAGGTGCCAGGTGGGCACTGAAACGCGTAGGAGGTGAATAAAGAAGGCTTGGATCAAAACTTCGTCTTGGGTCTTCCTTGATGCTTCTGGCAGCGCGGACCGCAACACACCTTTCTTTCCTGAAATTCCTGGTTTAACCCCACGTGTGTGGAGTCGGTGGAGGTCCAGCGGCAGCCATCAGGACACTATACTACATGCGCACAAGCCAGTTGTGGGTCACACAACTGGAGCAGGTGAGCGAATTAAGTTTTTCACCGCAGAAATTTAGTGTCTAGAGATAAGGGCACTATTGCGCCTCTTGTCCCCCTCCCCTCTCTCTTTGGATAAAAAATAGACATGTGAACAGCCACACACCAGGATCAGACATATCATATATGCAATGTGTGCGGCCATACAGGGGCCCAAGAGGTAAGGGGGCTCATTTCTACATCCAAAACTGGTGGAATTGTGTATTTTAATGAGCTCATGGGCTCCAAGAGGCCCATATACTATCCTTGCACAGAGGCCCTATTCTGTCTGTGTCCACTAATGACACAAATTATGATAGATATGTAATCCATGGACTATGGATGAGGCATTATTGTGAGTGTAATAAAACATTTTTACAGAATGAAATCTTGATGCTGCTCTATCTTATAGCGATTTTAAAAAGTGACCAGATGTTGCTGGAATCAGATAATTGAATCTAACTAAATATCTATTTCATGTGCAAGCATGAGGCCTATATGAATAACTGACAGCAGTAGTGTCTATCTCCATTTGAGACTAAAGTCATATGAGAGTATAACAAAATTGGCTATTTCTCATCCCCCTCAAAAATGAGCAACTTTCATCTCAATTTCAATAATATGCAATCAATATGGCATACATATGTCATCTATTTTTATACAGCAGAAATTACTAAAATTTCCAAGGACTAAAAAATTTCTATGTTAAACAATTGCAATGTATCCGTAAAAATCAGATGCTATTTGGTAATCCCTTAGACGTGATTAGGCGAATCTTATCCAGTATATTGCAGAAGTATGCAAGTTATATGACATCAAAACCGTCCGCTTACTTACCGTATATACTCGTGTATAAGCCGACCCGTGTATAAGCCGACCCCCCTACTTTTGCCCCAAAAATCTGGAAAAACCTATTGACTCGTGTATAAGCCGAGGGTGGACCCCAGCACAGGTATACAGCCCCCAGCAGTGTGGTATACAGGCCTCCCCAGTGGTAGTATACAGCAGCCCCAGTGGTAGTATACAGATTCCCCAGCAGCCCCAGTGGTAGTATACAGATTCCCCAGCAGCCCCAGTGGTAGTATACAGGAGCCCCAGCAGCCCCAGTGGTAGTATACAGGAGCCCCAGCAGCCTCAGTGGTAGTATACAGGAGCCCCAGCAGCCCCAGTGGTAGTATACAGGAGCCCCAGCAGCCCCAGTAGTAGTATACAGGAGCCCCAGCAGCCCCAGTGGTAGTATACAGCAGCCCCAGTGGTATACAGCAGGCCCCCAGGGGTACATATAGCAGCCCCCAGGGGGTACCCAGCAGCCCCCTGGGGGTACCAGCAGCCCCCTGGGGGTACCAACAGCCCACAAAAGCTGGCACTGTCCCCCCTTGTAAGGGCCCCCTCCCGCTGCTTATACATTACCATCCCGGTGTTCTGATCGGCGCCGCTCCTTGGTGCTTCTTCTTCATCCTCCCGTCCTCGCTGGCTGCATCCGGGATCTCCGGTCGTCGCGCGATGACGTCATATCGCTGCGACAGCCGGAGATCCCGGATGCAGCCAGCGAGGACGGGAGGATGAAGAAGAAGCACCGAGGAGCGGCGCCGATCAGAACACCGGGATGGTAATGTATAAGCAGCGGGGGGGGGGCCCTTACAAGGGGGGACAGTGCCAGCTTTTGGGGGGCATATATGCACTGCTTCCCCCTGCCGCTGATTGACAGGGGGAAGCAGTGCATATATAATGAGCGGCCCCACGTGACGGGGCCGCTCATACAGCAGCCTCCCCCCGCCTCCTCCAGCCTCCACAGCCCCCACCACAGCAGCCTATATACCGTATAGACCCGTGTATAAGCCGAGGGGGGGACTTTTCAGCCCAAATTTTGGGCTGAAAAACTCGGCTTATACACGAGTATATACGGTAATTGGTGACCCAATGTATCTGTAAAGCCCTCTGCCTGCGCTGTGTAGTTTGTCCGCATTTGGTGCACATAAAATATGTATCAAATCTTCATCTGTTTTCTAGAGTAAAAATGCTCTAATACTCATCCTCCCACAATCCCACAGCATGCTCTGGCGGTTTCTTCTTTTGGTGCACTGGCAGGACCTGCGCAAAAAGACTTACAGGACCTGCTCATGTGACTCATGTGGCTGAGTCACATGGGCAGGTCCTGTAAGTCACCTTGTGCAGGTCCTGATGATGGCCGGAATGAAGAAATCACCGGAGCATGCCGTGGGATTGCAGGGGAGGGTAATAAAGTGTGTATGTCAGTCAGTCTGCGTGTGTGTGTCTGTCTGTGTGTGTCTCCTTATTTGTGATGCGTTTGTAATGCGCACAAATGCAGCAAAGATGCAATACGTTTATGCTGCATTTTTCATCTGCACAAACATGGCTGTGTAAAAAAAAAAAAAGCCACAAACACAGCACAAAAAAAACAGCACAAACATCCAGTAAACAGATCACTAATTGACATACTCATTTTTTTTGTACTAAAAGTGGTCCAGTAAAAAATGCAGGGTCGGACCATCATTTCTGAGAGCTCATCTATTTTTCTGGGCATCACAGGAAGTGATGTTATTCATGCAAAAACGGATCACAAAAAACAGATTAAAAATGCACAGTGTGAACACTGTAGCTTACACTTCCTACGTTTTGGCATACTCAACGTTACACAACCTGGCTATATTTTGCCTTCAGAGATGTAGGTGTACAATAAAAGAACAAACACTACATTTTAAATTTAAAATACAAAAAAGGACACGGTGCCTAAATAGTTACAAAATGATGAAATAACAAGACATACATAAAACAGTATGAAATAAAAATAAATAAATAAAGAAGGCTAATGTGATTAGAACAGGACGTGATTCTTGGCCAGGAAGATCCCCTCAGAAATTAGGGCAGGTCTACAATGCTCATCTATCCTGGATCTGACAATGTATTATTCTGGAGGAGATATAAAAAAGATTCACTAGAGTCACTCTCTTCCACACCCCTCATTCCTCCTCCTGGTCAGGTGAGAGAATGGTAATTATATGTAAGAAAACATGGGTGCGGGACATAATTCTAATCTATAACATAAAAAACATGCAAACAGCAAAGAAAAGGTTGGCATAGCATTAAAAATGTCAAAATTGAACACTTTATTAGGGTGGCTTTTATATAACAATATCCACAGTATGTGACGCTTCAGCCTTTTGCAAGGATCAATTTCTGTACATTACAGGAAAGTAAAGAAAATAGGACATGTGAATCAACACATCAATTTACAAAGTTATAAATAATAGTCATTGTACAGCATGAATTAGATGTGTTTCTGTAAAATAAATCTCGCACCAATTTGAAAGAACTCCAGCCCATTATTATATGACATGAAATTTCTAGAACAAACCTACAAAAATAATAAAACAAGATAAAGTGAACAAAATAACATGTATGTAGCACACCTACCTGTCCAATGGCCATGGCCTAACTCAGGCTGAGAATACCAGCCCCCAGCTATGTGTTTTATACTGGTTCGGTATCAAAATTGAGGGGAAGGAGGGTGTTTTTTCAATTATTTATTTACACATTTTTTTTTATAAAAACAGCATGGGGTCCCCTGAATTTAGATACCCAGCCAAGATAAAGCACATATCTGGGGCCTGCAGGTCATAGCTGTGTGTGCTTTGACTGCAACGGTAATCAAAATATAAGTTACCCACACCCTTTTTACACTTGTTTTCTTTTTACTATTGTGTGTAGGATAACCTATCACAGATACTGACACAGTGGGCGCGCAATCACTCACAGACCCTGTCACAGATGGTGAATGGGGAAGCAGTGAATATTCATAAGGTTTAATGAGCCAACCCAGAAGCAATGTGACTGAGGCACAGAAACTAAGTATTAGGCCGACTTCACACCACAGTTAAATCCGATTCGGCGCTGTCAGGGGTGAACCTATCTGCCATCTGATTTCCATCTGTCTGGGAGGATCCGGGTGTATTCGGATTTTCCTCTCGGACACAAAAATGCTGCTTGCAGCATTTTTGTGTCCGGGGAGAAAAATCTCACCAAATTGGATCCTCCCGGATTCTTCTGGATCTAGGGCAATCCGACGCTGCCTAACATGGGAGTCTATGGGGCCGGATTGCCACGATCCAAGAGGATCTGGGATCCAGACGCCGGCTGCTGAAGTTCAGCGTGAGCTACGCTGAACTTCAGCACCAGAGAGCTATCCCCTGTGAAGTGGTTCAGCACCATTTCGCAGGGGACAGCTGATCTCGGCTACATCCGGCTACAAACATAACCGGAGGGCAGATTTGCCCTCCGGTTCTGTTTGCAAATCGGGTCCGGGGCTGTCAGGTTCAACCCGGGCAGCCCCGGACCTGATAGAACCGTGGTGTGAAGCCAGCCTAAGTGTTTTGCACTAATCCCCAGTTTGCACCAATAAAGCTTGATGATTGGCTGCACTGCGGCATTTCAATAAGCTTTATCTGGCTGGCCACACCTGAACAGTAACATGGACTTTCCTGTGAAGTCCATATTCGGGGTCCGTGCACAGACACTAGGTGTCCAGTACAGACCATGAACTTTATAGTTTGGGTTCGCTCATCACTAATTCTGACTAAAAACAATAATTATTTGTTGCTATTAAAATTAAAATAAATACTTACCGTATATACTCGAGTATAAGCCGAGTTTTTCAGCACAAATTTTGTGCTGAAAAGTACACCCTTCGGCTTATACTCAAGTCAGTATGGGAAAGAAGCAATGTCCGGGGGCTGGAGGAGGCGGGGGGAGGCAACAGAGGGAGCAGGAGGTCACGTGACCCCGCTCATTAGTGTATTGCAATATGCACTGCATCCCCCTGTCCATCAGTGTATACCACTGTTGGGGCCTGTATATCACTGCTGGGGACCTGTATACCGCTGCTGGGGCCAGTATATCACTAGTGGGGCCTGTATACCGCTGCTGGGGGCCTGTATACCGCTGCTGGGGGTCTGTATACCACTGCTGGGGGCCTGTATACCGCTGCTGGGGGCCTGTATACCGCTGCTGGGGACCTGTATACCGCTGCTGAGGGTCCGAATACCGCTGCTGGGGGCCTGTATACCACTGCTGGGGGCAAGTATATCACTGCTGGGGGCCTGTATACCACTGCTGGGGGCCTTTATACCACTGCTGGGGCCTGTATACCACTGCTGGGGCCTGTATATCACTGCTTGGGGCCTGTATATCACTGCTGGGGGTCTGTATACCACTGTTGGGGCCTGTATACCACTGCTGGGGGACTGTATACCACTGTTGGGGCCTGTATATCACTGCTGGGGGGCCTGTATATCACTGCTGGGGGCCTGTATATCACTGCTGGGGGCCGGTATTCCATTGTTGGGGCCTGTATACCACTGCTGGGGGCCTGAATATCACTGCTGTGGGCCTGTATACCACTGCTGGGGGCCTGTATATCACTGTTGGGGTCTGTATACCACTGTTGGGGCCTGTATACCACTGTTGGGGCCTGTATACCGCTGATGAGAGGGCCTGTATACCGATGATGAGAGGGCCTGTATACCGCTGGTGAGAGGGCCTGTATACCACTGATGAGAGGGCCTGTATACCGTGATGAGTCTGCTGCATTTCCCCCCTAGGCTTTTACTTGAGTCAATATGATTGCCTAGTTTTGGAGGGCAAAATTAGGGGCCTCGGCTTATACTCGGGTCGGCTTATACTCGAGTATATACGGTAATCTATTCCCTTCTAATTCAGTATTTTACTGCACAGAAAAATCTGCTAAAAATATTACATTTATTTGTTTATTTGGTTTAAGAACTAGTACAGTTTTACAGTTTGGCATTAATATGAATGGCAGCAAATGGGTCTTCAGCTAAATTGCTGATCTTGAAATTTGCTTTGCCGCTGCTGCTCACGGTGATCTGTTTGCCGGTACATCCGGCGTCTCTCTTCTCTCCAGAGATGACATCACAGTAAGTGCCAGCAGGAAGTCCAGTCTTCAGGGTGACATCCATGTTCCTGAAAAAAAGTTTTTTCAATTTATTTTTTTACTTAAGAAATCAACATTACATTTATTTGTCTAAAATTTCTCTTCCTTAGGATACAAAAGGATCATTTATGGATTGAATGCATTTTCAAGTCTATAAAACATCGCAAATTTATTAAAGAGATGCAAATATTGTGACAAATTTACATACTTTACTAATCATGTTAAGCCGGCTTCACACCACAGTTTTCAGCTGTCAGGTTCTGTCTGGTGTTTTGCAAGATCCACCTGACATAACCTGCCAGCACAGGATATGTACAAAGTGTGGGCAAATATGCCCTCTGATCCTGTTTTCTGCAGGATTCGTTTTTGTGCTGCTGTCCACAGTGATGATCTGTGAGCCTGTGTGTGCAGTGCTGCTGTCTATGGTGCTGAACTCTCAGCCGTGTCTCTGAAATGCTGCTGCGCTCATTCAGCACCACGGACAGCAGCATTCCTGAGACCCGGCTGGGAGTTCAGCACCATGGACAGCAGCACTGCTCACACAGGCTGGTAGATCAGAGCTTGCGCTGTGAAACAAATCGGATCCGAAAAACAATCCAATTTTTTAGTGGATCTGGCACCCATACACTCCCATGGTATGGGTGCTGGATCGCCCGGATCCGGGAGGATCTGATTTTGTCCGATTTTTGCACCAGTGGCAAAAAATGATGCTAACTCAAGGCAAAAAAAAACAAAAAG
>JARQOC010000007.1:196458529-196531452 GCA_033576535.1 Allobates femoralis
ATTATAAACTTGGTGGGGGTTTTGAATGGGGAATTCAAGATACAATTAATATAGTGTAGTAACTATCCTCCCCTCCTCCCTTTCCCCCTGATTTTTTTCATTTATATACATTAGTTAGTAAAATCTGTACAGGAGAAAACAAAGGCTGATTACTTGGACCGTTGCGTTTACATTGGTCCTATTAAATTCATGGCAAAACATATGTCGCCAGGAATGGTAGACGGGGGTTTGATCGCCAGTGGTGACTGGATTTTTTGCAGCCCTGATGTTCCTTTAACTATTGCCTGTGGATACTGTTTTAAATGGGGTTCCTATTTTTTAAAATATAAAAAAATTATTAACCCAGAAATAAAATTTAAAATGCCCTTTGCTAATCCTATTTTAAAAGGATTTGTGGGCAATTTTATATGTTGTTATTAGAAACTTTGTCCGTAATAAAAAGGGCCGCCAGAGAATTTCGGGGGTACCCAGGCACATCCCAACGGTCCCATCTATCTTCTCTCCTCTCTATGATGCGAAAAACGGGAAGTGACATTATCGGGCATGCACAATGAGAAAGTCCTTGCACTTTATAATATTAGACATTTTTTGGACTGTGCACCCTTCCCCCGCCCTGTAGCTACAACTGCCCCTCCATTTTGCTGTAGCCTAGGTCCTGGGACACACCATCCCAGCTGATTTTAACTGCATTCACACACGTATAAATTCATCCAAGCAGTAGTACACAGCATAGAGTGTTAGCATAGGACCCGGTAAGATGAGAGCACTTTGTCGTAGTTACCGGGCTCTTCCACAGTGGCGCCAATGTTGAAGCTAAGTCTCTCTTTTCTTTTTTCTAGTACAGTATTTACTGTGATCCCATTTCATATATCTCCTTTTAGCTGTACATATTGCCCTGTGTTTCATTGTAGTCAGTAGGCATTAGCTTTTCCACATTCCTATTATGTTTAGTATTGTAGCAATATCACTTCTTGTAATATATTGGTTTTATACTTGCATCTAACATTAGGTGATGCCAGTCCTTTCCCTATATAATATTAGACAATTTTTGGACTGTGCACCCTTCCCCCGCCCTGTAGCTACACCTGCCCTTCCATTTTGATGTAGCCTAGGTCCTGGGACACACCATCCCAGCTGATTTTAACTGCATTCACACACTCATAAATTCATCCAAGCAGTAGTATACAGCATAGAGTGTTAGCATAGGACCCGGTAAGATGAGAGCACTTTGGCGTAGTTACCGGGCTCTTCCACAGTGGCACCAATGTTGAAGCTAAGTCTCTCTTCTCTTTTTTCTAGTGCAGTATTTACTGTGATCCCATTTCATATATCCCCTTTTAGCTGTACATATAGCCCTGTGTTTCATTGTAGTCAGTAGCCATTAGCTTTTCCACATTCCTATTATGTTTAGTGTTGCAGCAATTTCACTTTTTGTAATATATTTGTTTTTTTGCTTGCACCTAACATTAGGTGTTGCCAGTCCTTGCACTTTATAATATGCACAATGAGATGTCTGGATGCCGGATGGCAGCAATATCAAATGTACATGACGGTTATGGACTCAATTCAGCAATGCATGTGGTACCAATTTTTTAATGCACGTCAGCTGTAAATAACCAGCCTTACTAACAGTCTATGCACTTTGTCATATTTAACACTGTAAGACTGTGAAATGAATGCATGCACTGTATGTGCACTGAATGTATGTGTACTATGCATGTAATTTAAAGCTCTTGCACTTTACCATATACAGTATACTGTTTGATTACTGTTGTTATTGAAATCAATTACTGAACACTGTGTTGTATATATACGCTGATCTATTCACATTCACTTTCTGCTTGATGAAGGTCGTGCCAACCAAAATGTTGCGCCATATGGACTAATAAAAGTCTACTTTTTCTTTATTATGGAGTGCTGCCTGATTATTTTCTATATAGGATAGATATATGGTAGAATAGGTAGATCGGGCTTACTAGACTCCAGGTGCTACTTCCAGGGACGCCCATTAAGCCTCATGCATATTCACTGCACTGACCAACAAACAGCCAATCACAGATGCTCACACTGTGTGAGAGCCTCTCATTGGCTGTTGCAGTCAGACTGCATTTCCTCAACCTGGACGGTAATTGTGCTTTCTTGCCATACACATTAGTGTATGGCAACCAACCTGCCGTTATAGGGTGTTAAATAAATAAATAATAAAAAAAATACAAAGCTGGTATAAACCCCTTATTACCCAGCATGCCACCCCTCACCAGGGCTGCTGGAAGAGCCTGGTAAAATGCCTGGAAATTGTACTTCTTATAAATGCATTATTTTCAGGGGTGTCTTGAGTGCTGTGCAGTTTTTTTTTGCTTTGTGTATAAGATATGGAGTTGCTGGCTCCATGACTGTGCTTAGCACCTTCATCACCCACAGGTGGTTTGAGGTTGAGATGGTGTCCACCCACCTAACAGTGGGACAGGGAGGAAAAGAAGGACAGGGATGTCAGCGCAGGACTCATCAGACCTGGGGGCACCGTGACGTGGTTGGTGAGCAAGCAGACATTGGCCAATGTATGTACTAAGACCCCCAGAAAATAAAAATTAAGAATAATGAGGTTTTTTTTTAAAACGTACGTTTTTAAATTTTTTTTCACATTTTTTGCTTGTTAGCATATGTACGATATTGGTAGTAGATGTGTGCTGCAGAGACATTTTTTTCTTGGTATTTGACCCAGCGTCACTGCTAGCACCAGTTCACATTGTGTCTTGAGTGCTGTGCAGTTTTTTTTGCTTTATCTCTCTACTATCTATTCTAACTTGTAACAGCATGGGATTGACCATGTTAAAAAAGCATGTCATATGCATGTTATACTTATGATATGCACATGGCGTACGGATGCTAGGTGTGGGGAAACCGCACACTTGCATGTCATACGCATGTCATACACGTGTCAAAACACATGACACCCACATGGCATACTGATATGTTTTTCACTGATATCCGTAGTGAGAAAAACAAAGCAGATGTGAGTGCACTCTCACAGTGGACACTGCTGCTGGCTTGTTACTAGTGATATGAGTTGGCAACAGAGATCACAGTGTCTTAGTGCAAATCACACAGTGACAGAGAAGAGACTCTAACCCTCCAAAGGAGCATCACTGATGACGCTTAGTTTTAGGGAGGGGCATAGGCTGCAGCAGTTACTGCAGCCTCTGCCTCCTGATGACGCTTTGTTTGGTTATAGCAGCATAAACTGGGATTGTCAAATGGAGTGTCATCAAAACAGAAGTGAAAAAAAAAATAATAGAAAAGCAGTTAAAGGGAACCTGACCCCTAAAAAAAATGACCTCCCTGCCTATAAATACCTGTCCCTGCACCCTGAGTATGCTAATCTAGTGATCCTTTTCTGTAAAAATAGTGTATTTGTGAAGTTTAGAAAAGTCCTTTTATTACCTCCGGATCTGGGGCTTCTGAGAGGACGTCCCTGTGACTTCTCTCCAACACCTATACTGTAATTATTCACGCCCCGATGGGCGTGATAATCCTTATTGAGCATCATCTCCCCCTCCATGGAATAGCCGTTATGACGCGATTCGTGTCATATCCAGCTCTCATGACATTGTACGCCCACGTACACCTCGCGATGCGCATGTGTGAGGTTACTTTACGACAGTTTATCTGTGATGAGCTGCCGTAAAGTAACCTCGCGCATGCGTAATGCGCATCGCGAGGTGTATGTGGGTGTACGAAACCATGAGAGCTGGATATGACGTGAATCGCGTCATAACGGCTATTCCGTGCCCATGGAGGGGGAGATGATGATCAATAAGGATTATCACGCCCATCGGGTCGTGAATAATTACAGTATAGGTGTTGGAGAGAAGCCACAGGAACGCCCTGTGTGACTTCTCAAATTCTCAGAAGCCCCAGATTCGGAGGTAATAAAAGGACTTTTCTAAACTTTACAAACACACTATTTTTACAGCAAAGAATCGCTAGATTAGCATACTCAGGGTGCAGGGACAGGTATTAATAGGCTGGGGGGGTCATTTTTAGGGGTCAGGTTCCCTTTAAGATAGTGTAGTTAGGGAGTGGTAGTAAAATTTTAATTCAATTGTGTGAGATAATAGTTTAGATTATGGCACTAAATACATAGGGTATAGGGTGGAAAATTACTTTGGACTTCAGCCACCCTTTTTACAACTTGAAAAAAAATTGTCTGGGGATATTTCATTCTCCTTCTCCAGTTTTAACTGCTGCATACATTTGTCCATTCAGTGATTACATTGAAAATCTTAGATCATTGCAGAATGAAAACTATGATATGTATCAAATCTTTCATTATTATTATGATTATTATTATTTTTGTTTTTAAATAAAATTGGGGCCCTGAATCTCTGTTATGAAATTACAGACTATGTAGGCTGCTTACCCATGCTGTCTTCAGGGTTCCAATTGCCTGTAAAAAGAATATCAGTACAAGCAGGGGCGGACCCAGACTGTAGTGGGCCCTGGTGCAAGCCATTTTTCGGGCCCCCCCTGCAACTCAGTGCCAGGAAAGTGCCGCGGGTGTGCAGCGCAGCTGACACCCGACAGCACCCCTCCTGGAACTCAGTGTCAGAATAGTGCCGCGGGTGTGCAGCACAGCCAGCGGCGTAGCAACTGTTTGTGGCGCCCGGGGCGGTCGAAAAATTTGCTGCCCCTTTGGTTGTTGATAATCTGGAAGTATACATAGTATACACTGTCTGCCCCTATATACAAGAATATAACTACTATACTAAAACACAAAGAGAAGGGGTGCAATTGCCACCTCTGCACAACCCCAGTGTATGGCAACAAGTAGGACTCAAGGAGGGCCCGGGGCCGGAGCAATTTTCGTCGCCATGCTGTGGAGTTCATAATGCAATATAAATGCAAAAAAACTTTATTCTTAATTTTATGGCACAATACCGGGATCTGAGGATCTTCTATTTTGAGGTCAGGGGCTCTCTGATGCCATGTTGCTGTCTGCCTCTCTGTCGTCCTCTTTTGATACTGCAGTGCGGTGGACAAGAGAGCATTAACTGGTTAATAACAAGAAGTATGGAGTGTACTAACTGAGCCATAAATCCTCCCCATACCAGTAGGATTACTATATGGATTTTAGTATTGGGGTACGGACACACTGGTGTGAAGCTCTGATGAGTGCAATGTGTGATTTTCTCGCATTGCAATCAGTCTCTGAGAGCACATTGGTGAATGTCGGACGCTTTTTTCTCATCCAGATTCAGGATGAGATAAAAGTCACAACATGCTGCGACAGTATGTTATTCCCGCGTGAGACTCACCAATGCAAGTCTACGGGTCTGACAAAATCACGGACCACACACAAACCATCCGAGAGGCATCTGTTTTTTTCACGGATACATTCATTCTGTAGTACAGACAACTATAAAATGTTCCTGTAAATGATTATACAGTAATAGCTGCTGAGGAAAGAACAGATTGATTGCACACGGATGTGATCTGAGAATCTGAGAAAATGTTGGCCACTCGCACAGCAGTTGCCAAACGGACCAAAAAACGGATGTCACTCATCCGACTCTCCTGGATGAGAAACAGACCGATTTTAAGGCGGCGGGTGACAGTGTACCACCAAGTCCCCAGCTCCGTGCTGTGCACAGACAGTGTACGGTACACTGTCTGTGCACAGCACGAAGATGAAGACATGGTGGTACACTGTGCACAGCACGGAGCTGGGGACATGGTGGTACACTGTGCACAGCACGGAGCTGTGGACATGGTGGTACACTGTGCACAGTACGGAGCTGGGGACATGGTGGTACACTGTGCAAAGCACGGAGCTGGGGACATGATGGTACACTGTGCACAGCACGGAGCTGTGGACATGGTGGTACACTGTGCACAGCACGGAGCTGGGGACATGGTGGTACACTGTGCAAAGCACGGAGCTGGGGACATGATGGTACACTGTGCACAGCACGGAGCTGTGGACATGGTGGTACACTGTGCACAGCACGGAGCTGGGGACATGGTGGTACACTGTGCAAAGCACGGAGCTGGGGACATGATGGTACACTGTGCACAGCACGGAGCTGTGGACATGGTGGTACACTGTGCACAGCACGGAGCTGGGGACATGGTGGTACACTGTGCAAAGCACGGAGCTGGGGACATGATGGTACACTGTCTGTGCACAGCACGGAGTTGAGGACATCCCAGAAGAGGCACAATAACCACAGACAGGGGCGGGAGAATATTGAGCCTGCCCAGGAGAACTACAACTCCCAGCACCCAACACACTGCCCAGAAACCATAGAATAATGCCCGAACAGGCAGAAGAGCTACAATTCCCAGCATGCCACACCCTGCCACCACAGGAAGGTGAAGGCTGCCGCAGAGGCAGAGACACCTGGTACAGCTGCCATTATCACCACACACAGCCACACGTCCTCCTCTCCTGTGTCCCTCCTGCTGCCCCCCTGTCCTCTTCTCCTGTCCCCCTGTTCCTGTCCTGCTGCCCCCCTGTCCTCTTCTCCTGTCCCCCTGTTCCTGTCCTTCTGCCCCCGTCCTCTTCTCCTGTCCCCCTGTTCCTGTCCTTCTGCCCCCCTGTCCTCTTCTCCTTTGTATGCTGTATATAGCATATGGCCCATATCCCATATGCTATATAAAGCATTCATCTCCATGGAGCCACTTAGTGTACCTGTTAGGGACAGGGAGTCAGGACTCTCACTAGTTAAATTCAATGAATGAATATCAGCCTCCCTCCAGGATCCAGAACGGCCGGAAGTGAAGTGCGGCCGCACTGTGCGGCTGTGCGGGAAGTGACGTCACCGCACAGGTCCTATCATGAAGTGATCACCGCGGTCACTCTCACAGGTCCTGTAGTGGCTCTTCTCCCAAGGAGGGGAATTGCTGCTACCCGCGCTTCGCCCCCACACAAGTGCCGTCTGTGGGGCCCCCCCCCCCGCCCCCCATGCTACGCCACTGAGCACAGCTGACACCCGACAGCACCAAGGGACTCAATTACAGAACAGTGCTGCGGGTGTGCACTCCCGACAGCAACCCCTACCCCCGGAACTCAGCTCCAGAACAGTGCTGCGGGTGTGCACTCGACAGCACCACCCCCACACTACTGCTGCTACCTACCACCCTTCTGTCTGTCTGGCAGGGGAGCGGACCTGCCGCTGGAGCCCCAGGGGCCCCCTAGCTGTTCGGGGACCTGGTGCAGCTGCACCAGCTGCACCACGGTAGTTCCGCCCCGGTGTACAAGGGCTCCCTCACACTGGCCCTTATTCTCTCTTCTGAGA
Source organism: Allobates femoralis (assembly GCA_033576535.1). Taxonomy (NCBI): domain Eukaryota; kingdom Metazoa; phylum Chordata; class Amphibia; order Anura; family Aromobatidae; genus Allobates; species Allobates femoralis. The sequence goes on from JARQOC010000007.1 coordinate 196,465,828, forward strand.
GAATCGGATACATTATGGAGATGAAACTCTGCGAGTCTGAGCAGAGTGTCATGCTACTGTGATCCAATTCTTTTGCGTGCTAGAATCAGAGCACAGCTTCCGACAGGATAGAGAGCTTAACTTCTCCATCCTCCCCTCTGTCTGTGTTAGCATTAATCAGACTGTACCCAGATGACATTCGAGTGCAGTCCAATGTTTTACATACACCCATAGACTTGAATTGTTGCGCGTTGTTTGAGATACTCTGCCAATTGCAGCATACAGCAATTTTTTTTCTCATGCCATGCAACCTCCCATGATTCTGGCCCTAATTATACTGATCAAAAATATAAACGTAACATTTTTGTGTTTTCTCCCATTTTTCTTGAGCTGATCTCAAAGATCTAAGTTTGTTTAGATGTACACAAAAGGCCTTTTTCTCTTAAATATTGTTCACAAATTTGTCTAAAGCCCCGGTCACACATAACGAGTAGAGATGAGCCACCACCCTAATGTTCATGTTCGATTCGATTAGTCGAATCGGCGTGGTGTTCGACGAATGTTCGTCGAACACCGTCGAACACCCCGGAACACTAAATAAACAGCTATGTGGGGCTGTTTCACTTCTGCAATGTATATACACACATTGCAGAAGTGAAATTAAGTAAAATAAAGTGTTAAAAAAAAAATGTATGCTCACCTGTCCAGCAGTCCACCGATGGCTTTGGCAAGGTCCTGTTGCTGATAGGAACTGTGGTGACATCAGAAAACCGGTTATCGCGGGAACTCCAGTCATGTGACCGGTTTTGTGATGTCACCACAGGTTTTATCAGCAAGAGGACCTTGCCGAAAAGGTTAAAATAGACATTTTTATATTTTGAACACTTTCTTTTACTTAATTAAGTAAAAGAAAGTGTTCAAAACATAAAAATGTCTATTTTAACCTTTCCGGCAAGGTCCTCTTGCTGATAGGACCTGTGGTGAAATCACAAAACCGGTTATCGCGGGAACTCCGGTCATGTGACCGGTTTTGTGACCGGTTTTCTGACGTCACCACAGGTCCTATCAGCAACAGGACCTTGCCGGAGCCATCGCTGGACCGCCAGACAGGTGAGCATACATTTTGTTTTTTTTAACACTTTATTTTACTTAATAGCTGTTTATTTTGGCTGAAAATGAGGCAGATGCGGTTTTCTGACCGCATCTACCGCATTTTCGAAGCAAAATCGAACAGCTTCTAGAACTGCTTAACTTGAACCAAATTGTTCGAATTCGGCAAATGACTCGAACACCGCAAAAAACAACTTGAATTTGAGATTGGCGAACAATTCGAGTCGAACACCGCTCATCTCTAATAACGAGATCATTAGCGAGATTGTTGTAACGTCACAGGTTTTGTGATGTAACAGCGATCTCGCTAACGATCTCGCTATGTGTGACACTTAACAGCGAACAGGCCCCTGCTGTGAGATCGCTGATCGTTACAAAGTGCTCTGGGTCATTTTTTGGTCATTGCGCTCCCGCTGGGAATGCTGCATCGCTGTGTTTGAAAGGGACAACGACCAATGATCTCAATACTACGCTCGAGAGTGACAATTCTCAACGACCTCTGCATCATTCCGGATCGTTGCTGAAGTCGCTGGTGAGATCTGACTGTTTGACCTCTCACCAGCAACCCCAAAGTGACGTTCCAGCGATCCCTACCAGGTCATATCGTTGTCGGGATCGCTGGTGCGTCCTTGTATGTGACGGGAGCTTAAGTCTGTGTTAGTGAGCACTTCTCTTTTGCCAAGATAATCCATCCACCTCACAGGTGTGGCAGATCAAGAAGCTGATTAGATAGTATGATTATTGCATAGGTGTGCCTTTGGCTGGACACAATAAAAAGCCACTCTCTAATTTGCAGTTTTACACTACTGGGATGTCCGAGGGGTGGGGGTTATTAGAAAACCCGTAAGTATCTGGTGTTACCAGGCTGTCATCTACCCTGTACAGTGAAAACTGGGATTAATCCATGAAGGGAACATCTCTCCAAAGAGCCATCGAATGTGAAGATTAACTTACTAAAGTTGTTATGACAATGAACTGCAGTCAGGTGGTGGTCCCCATGAGGATGACGATCATGCAGATAACCTTCCCTGAGATGGTTTCTGACAGTTTGTTCAGAAATTCTTTCGTGATGCCAACCGATTGTTGCTGCAGCATTCCAGGAGGCTGGTCTAAGACGATCTTGGAGGTAAGGATGCTGGATGTGGAGGTCTTGGTTTGGTGTGGTTACACGTGGTGTGTAGTTATGAGGCCGGTTGGATGTAATGCCAAATTCTCTGAAATGCCTTAGGAGACAGCTAGAGATGATCGAGTAGTGAAATATTCAGACTCGCTATACTCGTAACAAGTAGGTCCCGATACTCGAGTACTCGTTACGAGTAGCAAGTCTAATGTAAGTCAATGGGAAAAGTGAGTAAACTGAGTAATTCCTCAGCTGGACCCTACAAAGTGGTCTGGGGGCTGAGGAAAAGGCTGAAATGGGTGCACGATTGTTTAAAAGCCGGCATAAAAAGCAGCCGGCTTTTAAACAATCATTCAGCCCGATCCTCCGCGTTCCATCCCGATCCTATGGTCCTCCTCAGCCCCCAATTCCCAATCCTCCACTTCCCCTGCTGCCTTCCACCCCGATCCTGAGTTAGGACCGGACGGGGAGCGCAGCACAAGGTAGTGGGGAGCGAAGGACCTTGGCGGGGAAGCCGGCGGTGAGAAGACTTCACCACCAGCTTTCCCATTCTGTGCTGCCCTCCCTGCTCCCTGATGCCCCCTCCCTGCTCCCTGGTTCTGCACTCGCCGCCCGGTCCTAACTTAGGATCGGGTGTAGAGGCGGTAGGGGAGCGGTGAGGGGGCATCAAGGAGTGGGGAGCGCAGCACCGAACAGGAAAGCCGGCGGTGAAGTCTTCTCACTGCCGGCTTTCCCGCCAGTTATTTCAAATGAACAGCTGAGGTATCAGCTGATGCTGATCAGCTGTTCATTTGATGTAGCCGCGCGGTGCTGTCAGGGTTCATGTAAGTTCATGCAGCACGAACCCACATGAACTTTCCCACAGCCGCACAGCTCAGCTACATCTCTGGTAGAGGTTCTGTACCAGAGATGTAGCTGAGATAAAGAAGACTGGATTGGACTACGTCTGACGGAAGATAATTTTTTTTAATAAAGATGGAGTCTCTAAGTGTTGTTTTGTTCTTTTTATAATAAAACTTTTTCTCTCTGTGTTTTTTTTTTTTTTTTTTTAACACTTTACTAGAATTTCATGGCGGTCATGTCTAATATTGGCATGACCCCAAGCATTTAGGGCTTACGGCCAGCTGGTAATACAAAGCTGGCCCTAACCCCCTTATTACCCAGTGAGCCAACGCACCAGGGCCCTGGATGAGTTGGGTACTGCGCCAAAAAATGTTGCTTCTATGAACGCGCCATTGCGGATTCCAGCCCCCAGTTGCCTAGTTGTACCTGGCTGGATACAGAAATAGCGCGAAGCCCCACATTTTTTTTTTATATTATTTCATGAAATTCATGAAATAATAAAAAAAAAGTTTTGCCTATATTTCTGTTTCCAGGCAGGTACAAATAGGCAGCTGGGGGTTGGGGGCAGCCCATTCCTGCCTGCTGTACCTGGCTGGCGTACAAAAATATGGCGAAGCCTACGTCGAAATTTTTAGGAAAAATTTATAAAAAAAAATTTAATAAAAAACACATATAGGGACTGCATCTTTATTAATCACACGACTTGAGAGGATAATAAAGATGCAGTCCCTTATATAGTTTATTTTTTTAAATGAATTAAAAAAAAATTTTTGACATGGGCTTCGCTGTATTTTTGTATGCCAGTCAGTTACAGCAGGCAGGAACGGGCTGCCCCCAACCCCCAGCTGCCTATTTGTACCTGCCTGTAAACAAAAATATTGGGAAGCCCTTTTTTTTAATTATTTCATGAATTACATGAAATAAAAAAAAAATATGTGGGGCTTCGCGTTATTTCTGTGTCCAGCCAGGTACAACTAGGCAGCTGGGGGCTGGAATCCGCAGCGCAGAAAGGCCCAAGTTTTCTGCCTCCCCCCCACTGTGAATTGCAGTCCGCAGCCACCCCAGAAGATGGCGCGTTCATAGAAGCGCCATTTTCTGGCACTGTACCTACAGTGTTGGCCAAAAGTATTGACACCCCTGCAATTCTGTCAGATACTACTCAGTTTCTTCCTGAAAATGATTGCAATCACAAATTCTTTGGTATTATTATCTTCATTTAATTTGTCTTCAATGAAAAAACACAAAAGAGAATGAAGCAAAAAGCAAAACATTGATCATTTCACACAAAACTCAAAAAATGGGCCAGACAAAAGTATTGGCACCCTCAGCCTAATACTTGGTTGCACAACCTTTAGCCAAAATATCTGCGATCAACCGCTTCCGGTAACCATCAATGAGTTTCTTACAATGCTCTGCTGGAATTTTAGACCATTCTTCTTTGGCAAACAGCTCCAGGTCCCTGATATTTGAAGGGTGCCTTCTCCAAACTGCCATTTTTAGATCTCTCCACAGGTGTTCTATGGGATTCAGGTCTGAACTCATTGCTGGCCACCTTAGAAGTCTCCAGTGCTTTCTCTCAAACCATTTTCTAGTGCTTTTTGAAGTGTGTTTTGGGTCATTGTCCTGCTGGAAAACCCATGACCTCTGAGGGAGACCCAGCTTTCTCACACTGGGCCCTACATTATGCTGCAAAATTTGTTGGTAGTCTTCAGACTTCATAATGCCATGCACACGGTCAAGCAGTCCAGTGCCAGACGTAGCAAAGCAATCCCAAAACATCAGGGAACCTCCGCCATGTTTGACTGTAGGGACCGTGTTCTTTTCTTTGAATGCCTCTTTTTTTCTCCTGTAAACTCTATGTTGATGCCTTTGCCCAAAAAGAGAGAACATTCTTCCAAAACATTTTAGGCTTTCTCAGGTAAGTTTTGGCAAACTCCAGCCTGGCTTTTTTATGCCTCGGGGTAAGAAGTGGGGTCTTTCTGGGTCTCCTACCATACAGTCCCTTTTCATTCAGACACCGACGGATAGTACGGGTTGACAATGATGTACCCTCGGACTGCAGGGCAGCTTGAACTTGTTAGCATGTTAGTTGAGGTTCTTTATCCACCATCCGCACAATCTTGCGTTGAAATCTCTTGTCAATTTTTCTTTTCCGTCCACATCTAGGGAGGTTAGCCACAGTGCCATGGGCTTTAAACATCTTGATGACACTGTGCACGGTAGACACTGGAACATTCAGGTCTTTGGAGATGGACTTGTAGCCTTGAGATTGCTCATGCTTCCTCACAATCTGGTTTCTCAAGTCCTCAGACAGTTCTTTGGTCTTCTTTCTTTTCTCCATGCTCAATGTGGTACACACAAGGACACAGGACAGAGGTTGAGTCAACTTTAATCTATGTTAACTGACTGCAAGTGTGATTTAGTTATTGCCAACACCTGTTAGGTGCCACAGGTAAGTTACAGGTGCTGTTAATTACACAAATTAGAGAAGCATCACATGATTTTTCTAATGGTGCCAATACTTTTGTCCACCCCCTTTTTTATGTTTGGTGTGGAATTATATCCAATTTGGCTTTAGGACAATTCTTTTTGTGTTTTTTTCATTGAAGACAAATTAAATGAAGATAATAATACCAAAGAATTTGTGATTGCAATCATTTTCAGAAAGAAACTGAGTATTATCTAACAGAATGGCAGGGGTGTCAATACTTTTGGCCAACACTGTAATTCATCCAGGGCCCTAGTGCATTGCCTCACTGGGTAATAAAGGGGTTAGGGCCAGCTTTGTATTCTCAGCTGGCCCTAAGCTCGAAATTCAAGAGGTCACGCCAATATTAGACATGACCGCCATGAATTTCTATTAAAGTGTTAAAAAAAAACACAACACAAGGAAAAAAAGTTTTATTATAAAAAAAAAACAAAACAACACTTAGAGACTCCATCTTTATTTTAAAAAAATTATCTTCTGTCCGACGTAGTCCAATCCAGTTTTCTTCTTTAGCTCAAGTACATCTCTGGTAGAGAACCTCTACCAGAGATGTAGCTGAGCTGTGCGGCTGTGGGAAAGTTCATGTGGGTTCATGCTGGATGAACTCACATGAACCCTCTGACAGCACCGCGCGGCTACATCAAATGAACAGCTGGTCAGCATCAGCTGATACCTCAGCTGTTCATTTGAAATAATTGGCGGGAAAGCCGGCAGAGAGAATACTTCACCGCTGGCTTTCCTGTTTGGTGCTGAGAACTCCCCGCTCCCTGATGCCACCTCTCTGCCCAATCCTAAGTTAGGACTGGGCGGGTAGTACAGAACCAGGGAGCGGGGAGGGGGCATCAGGGTGTGGGGACTACAGCACAGAGCGGGAAATTCGGCGGTGAAGTCTTCTCACCGTCGGCTTCCCCGCCAAGGTCCTTCGCTCCCCGCTCCCTTGTGCTGCTCCCCCAACCCGGTCCTAACTCAGGATCGGGGTGGGAGGTGGCGGGGGGACCATAGGATTGGGATGAGAGGTGGAGGATTGGGCTGAATGATTGTTTAATAGCCGGCGGCTTTTTACCACCGGCTTTTAAACAATCATGCACGCATTTCAGCTTTTTCCTCAGCCCCCAGACTGATGTGTGGGGTCCAGCTGAGGAATTACTTGCATTTCCCATTGACTTGCATTGTACTCGTTACTCCTAGCGAGTAATCACAAGGAAATTCACGGAGTAACGAGTAGTCTGAGTACCGCACTATTCGTCGAGTACAGAATAGTAATGAGTATACTCGCTCATCCCTAGAGACAGCTTTTTGTAGATAAATGAACATTCAATTCATGAGCAACAGATCTGATAGACATTCTTGCAGTCAGCATGCCAATTGCACACTGCTTCCAAAATTTGTGACATTTGTGGCATTCTGCTGTGCGCACTTTAGAGTGGCCTTTTATTGTGGCCAGCCTAATGGTGCCGTTACACGTTAGGATATTGTTAACAATATCCTTAGAACTATCACTTGAGAGTGATCGTTCTGAAATCGTTAGTGGGTTGTCACACACAAGGATATCGTTAACAAGTTAAATAGGAGAGCAAGGACTGAACTATCGTTCAAAAAGGTGTCACACTGAACGATGTAGCTTCTTCAGGCAGCGTTAATTGGATGACGAACAATAGATGTGAGGTCAGGATCTCAAATCTTAGATGAACGATTCATCGATTTTTTTCTTCCTATATCATTCATCACGTCACAAATCCGTTTAAAAATGCGTTTAAACGATATCGTTAACGATATCCTAGCGTGTGAGCGGCCTTAAGGCACACCTGTGCAATAATACTGTTGTCTAATCAGCATCTTGATATGTCACATGTGTGAGGTGGATGGATTATCTCGTCAAAGGACAAGTGCCCAATAGCACAGATTTAGACACATTTTTGATCTGTATTTGGAGAGAAAAAGGCCTTGAGTACATAGAAAAAGTCTTAGATCTTTGAGTTCAGCACATGAAAAATGGGAGCAAAAATAAGTGTTGTGTTTATATTTTAGTTCAGTATATATATATATATATATGTATATATATATATATATATATATATATAATTTGTCTTATCGATTAGAACATTTTTTTCTATCCATGCTCATAATTAACAATTATTATACTGAAGCATTTACTTTTCTCAATCCACACAACCTTTGCTACCTAGTACGTAGCAGCATCACCTACTCATCTGACGACTGATCAGAGGTCACATCATAGCCTCCTGCTATAAATAGGCATCGGAGCGGACACTGGGCCACACGGCTGCTCAATATGACTCTGCTGCTGCTGCTCCTGCTGCTCGGGATCTGCACTGGTCAATTCAATCCCAATGTGGCCTGTGGTAGGACATCTATTGTCCACTTGTTTGAGTGGCGCTGGGATGACATTGCTGAAGAATGTGAACGCTATCTTGGACCAAATGGTTTTGGGGGTGTCCAGGTATGGTTATTTCTCTGTGTACCATCTCCCACAGTTCTTTATTCTGTCTTGGCAGTAGCAGTTTAGTAACATTTAAAATTCTTGCCTTTTGATAATTTTATATGTGCCAAAAATAGCATACATGTATAGAAGGTTAAAGCTGGCATACAACCATCAAGTCTCAGGCTACATTTCCGGGATGAGCTTTTTGTAACTTTTTGATGTTGCTGATTTTGTAGTTACCCAATTATGTAAATTAGGTCATTTGCATTTTTACGTGAGTTTTTTATGTTGCAGTTTTTGTCTCTTTTGGTGTGTGAAGATTTACATAAAGCTGCTTTGTTTATGATACTTCCTGGTATTTGGCTTTGACAAAACTTTATTGATATAGTTCAAACTACATGTGTTTTTGGTTGTTTTCTAAAAATGCGCTATAAATACATATTTTTTATATACCTGCAGAGTTTAAACATCTAATGCAATTTTGTGGGATAATATGTACTTAAAACTCAATGTACCCAATGGGCAGGAGATATCTATAAATCCCATTCACTTTGCTGGAACTGTAAGTCATTGTATTTTTGAATATGCAAATAAGTCTGTGGAGCCTCGGTTAGGAGTCTCAAACACAGGACTAGCCAGATATCCTTCCAGGGAAGGACCCAGTCAAGGGGTGGCTTCTTGCGCAGAACACCATAACCTCCATGTTAAGTGGCCCTTTTAGTCAATATCCAGCTCTTTTACAAGCTTAGAGATATGACAAGGGAATACCAAGGCCAGGTATACATCCACAGGTAGCTGTTTCAGGGTGTTGCCCCTCATCAGTGTGGAGTAGGATTCTGGCTAAGTGGAAGCAAGGCCTAGTAGACCAACATCACAAAGCATTCACTGATCTCAGGGAGACCCGTCCAAAAAAACACTGCGGGCAGCTGGCTAAAGCGCTCAACACAGTGAATTCCTAGGCACATTGCCTCCTGGGAATTATGAATATGCAAATAAGTCTGTGGAGCCTCAGTTAGGAGTCTCAAACACGGGACTAGCCAGATATCCTTCCAGGGAAGGACCCTGTATTTTTGAGGCAGAGACAATAAGCTAAGTAAAAAACTCACCAAAAACTTATCGGGGACACAGAGCTTAAAGTGTGATGATTTATACAGGCAAATAACATATAAAATACATTAGTTGTCAAATTATCAAATTCATAATTATCTGTTATATTAATGCATCAAAAAATATTTTCTGTGTCAAGAGAAAGCACATTGGTTTCAGATTCATAGCAGGACAAAGACTTCCTTTCTTCCAATCGCCATAATGATATTCAGTTTTACCAAAAATAAAATTAACTATTAATGGCCACTTAGTAAACACAAGAATAATATCTCCATCTCTTCTGGCTGCTTGTGCTTGTGCTTGTATCTGATTATTGCCAAGAAAATCAAAGAGAAACACACAAAATGAGCATATTCTGTATAATAAAGTAAATAAGCAAATAGTAAGAGTACATGTGATAGGATACTTGAGTAACACTGATCAACACAACATGGTGCATGTCTGTGAAATGGCCACAGGCTGAACGTGCTTTTACTATTGCTCATTTTTTTCTACTTTGTACAATCAAGAGCATTGTCCCTCTCTCTGAACTAGCTTTCCATGGACAAGTGTCTGCAGTTGGGTCTGGTCCTTCTCTGCCTTTGTTCAGATTGATGTCACTGACACAAGGTAAGGTTTTAATACTAGAGACAAGATAGGACCATACTGACTGGGTACCTCTTGTCAAACAGTGTTAAAGGGGTTGTCCGGTGTAAAAGGATAATTCTGCAGTCACTCTATGTGTCTCTCTATACTCTATGATGAAGTGGAATGGAAGGCCAGGCTTTTTTCTCCGCAGATTAGCCCTGAGGAAGTAGCAGGTGTTGCTTCAAAACGTGTCGGTATAATAAAGAGGTTTCTGTGTGAAACCGGTTTGACGTTCCGTTGGTCTGCGCAGAGAAAAAAGCCTGGCCTTCCATTCCACTTCATCATTGTCCCAGCGAGGTATCTGTAGCGGCCATTATTCAATTGCCCATCCAGTTGGTTGTGACTCGCACAACCAAACAAGGTGAGTCCGACCAAATCGGGGCATACCCATTTAATTTAAAGATAAAACCCTATGTGCGCTCCCCTTCTTTTCTTTTACTCTATACTCTATGTGACTGCAGACTTATCAATCCTCCCTGCACAAGCACTGAGCGCTGTGAGGATTTGCAGTTTCTATCCTGGAAACGGACTGCAATAATGTGGCATGAATGATCCTGGCCAGAACCCCTGACTAGTGGGTACAGCCTAACTCAATGCAAGTGTATGGAGCAAGGCTGCGCCCACTTGGTGGCCGTTCCCTCTAGTCGGATGCGCCCACTGCATACACTTGTATGTGATATCACGCCCACTAGTCAGGTTGTTGCCAGGAACATGCATACTGCAAAATTGCAGTACATTCTCGACTTGGAAACTGACGAATCCTCGCAGTGCACAGTACGGGTGCTGGGAGGATTGATAAGTCTGCAGTCACACAGAGTGACTACATGATTATCATTTTTAGATTGGACAATGCCTTTAACCAAAAAGCCTCTATTATTTACATGTACTACTACTATTTACTGTATTATAAGGTAGATGCTCATTTTGTGTTTTCCTTTTGAGTTTTGTCTGTGAAATGGCCACAGTGTGACCGTGCTCTTACTATTGCACATATACCAACTTGTGTTCCACCTCTTTTTTTTTTTTAATATTGCCAACAGTGGCAGACATTCTTAGTTGAGCTTCTTACAGCCAAATTATGTAAATCCTATTGCACACTTCCGATTTTTAAGACTATTAACTGCGCTGTGTTGTAATTTTTGAAGCACAGTATACAGTATGTGGCACAAATAAGTTCTGCCGGTTTGGAACATAATTTATTGTAGCTAGTTGAGGGTGGACATATATGTGTTATATTCTGAGTATTGTTGTTGGATATCCAATTCACAAAAGCATATGCAATAAAGCAGTGCTAGGATCACCTAGCCACATATTTTGTGTAATCATTGATTAAACTTCAGACCAACTCTACTGTCAGAGTACAGAAGCTGCTTAATTTGTACAAAGGATAAAATGCCTTTTAAAGGGAACCAACCAGTAGGATTTAGAGCTATGAAGTGAAGCAAGTTCCTTACAGGCACTGAGATACTGAGTGCAATCATACCTTTACCTCAATGATTCAGGTTTGATTGCAGAGAAAAGAGTTATCAAACATCAGGGAATCTGTGCAGCATATTTGCATAAGTGCAGCGGAACATCACTACGTGGGTCTTGGTTTCTTCGTATTACTCCCCTGTTTGCTCTAAGCCAAACTCTCCCCCTTCCTTCTTTCCCTCCCTCCCTATCACTATATACCAGGCACATTATGTCTGACTCTGTGCATGATGGTATATAGCAAAATGTCAGGCTCCTATGTTCCCCAGATCTTCACTCCCTCCCTTATCTGCATTCCTGATGGCTTCACCAGATTCTCCTGTCACTGGACTGCAGAAGACCACGCAGCCTTCATTCCACATGTCCCCAGTCTCCAGGGCCGGCTCCAGGTTTTTGTGGGCCCCGGGCAAAACAGTATCAGTGGGCCCCTTTAGCACAAACCATGATACATTAATATAATATAGAAGCTGCAGGCTGTGTATACATAATATAGAGGCTCGTGGGTGGGCTCTATATATAATATAGAGGCTGTTCAGGGCTGTATATATAATATAGAGACTGCGGGTTGTATATAGTATTTGGAGGCTGTGCTGGCCTGTATATAGTATTTGGAGGCTGTGCCAGGCTGTATATATTATTTGGAAGCTGTGGCAGCCCAGCAGCAGCCTCCAAATAATATATACAGCCTAGCACAGCCTCCATATTATATATACAGCACAGCCTCCAAATATTATATATATAGCCCATTGCAGCCTCCATATTATATATACAGCACAGCAGCAGCCTCCATATACCCCAGCACAGTCTCCATATACATCAGCAAAGCCTCCATATACCTCTGCAGCAGCCTCCATATACCCCAGCAGCAGCCTCCATATGCCGCAATATACAGTCAGCGCAGCCTTCATATACACCCAGGACAGCCTCTATATACCCCAGCACAGCCTCTATATACCCCAGCACAGCGCCTCTATATACCCCAGCACAGCGCCTCTGTATACCCCAGCACAGCGCCTCTGTATACCCCAGCACAGCACCTCGATATACCCCAGCACACAGCCTCTGTATACCCCAGCACACAGCCTCTGTATACCCCAGCACACAGCCTCTGTATACCCCAGCACACAGCCTCTGTATACCCCAGCACACAGCCTCTGTATACCCCAGCACACAGCCTCTGTATACCCAGCAGCACAGCCTCTGTATACCCCAGCACACAGCCTCTATATACCCCAGCACACAGCCTCCATGGTACATATAATCCCCATCCTGCTGCATATTGTAAAAAAAAAAAACCTGATCACACTCACCTTCCATCCGCACCCTGGGGCTGTGTCCTCCTCAGATTCTTCCCCACCACATCCTTATAGCAGAAGGCTCCCGGGACTGTGGAGATTCCGCCTTCCTGCTGGCTGCAGCAGTATGATGAGGGCACAGTGATGACTCATCATGTTGTAGTCAGAGGAGCCAGCACATGGCTAATCTGCATCGCATGCAAATTAGCCATGTGCACTGGCATCTCCGCTGAGCACTCAGCTGCTTGCTGAGGCTGGTTGTTCTCATGGTTGTCTGTACCTAATGGGCCCCTGGCTGTCAGGGCTGCCTGTCCCTGATGGCCAGTGGGTCCCCCCAGCAGTTCAGGGCCCCGGCACTTACCCAGGTATGCCGGTGCTGACGCCGGCCCTGCTGGTCTCCTCTCCACACAGATCACAAGAACATCCAGAAGAGGAGACCAGGACAGATCGCCACTATTGTGATCTGTCATCATAATCTTTGATTACAATAGCAGTGATCTGTCCCAGTCTCTTCTCCTGGGTGTTCCTGTGATCTGTGTCTGTGTGGAGATGACACCTGGGTCGTGCAGACTGAAGGGGGCCGGATCTTGTCCTGCATTCCAGTGACTGGAGAAGCTGTTGAGTCCAGCAGGCTCACAGATGAGGACGGGAGTGATTATCAGGGGAACATAGGTGCCTGACATTGAGTGATCTATTATCATACACAATGTCATATGTCCTATCCCAGGATATACACTGAGAGGGAGGGGGGGGGGCATCTGGCTTAGAGCAAATGGGAGTATTATAAACCCAGCCCCACATAGTGTCATTCTGCTGCTCTTATACAAATGTGCTGCAGAGATTTCCTGATGTTTGATAACTCTTTTCTCTGCAATTATATGACACACCCACCAGGACCGGGGGATACTTGGAACCGAGTTGGAAGTTCTTTGGGGAGCTCATGGAGTTGTGACCCAGTTCCATGGCCCTGGTTGTGGCAATATAAAGGGGAATATTTTATGGGAAATTAATTTGTGACGCCACCCATATATTTCAGCAATTGGGATGGATGGCTAACGCTGCGGTCAGATCCTCTGGGGCCATTGGTACAGCAGCTGGGATGGTTCTGCTCTCCATGGGTAGAGCAGAGGACCCCAGGGCAGTTTACACAGTCTATGCTGGGAATAGGGAATGGTAGGATGCAGTACTGAGGGCATTATGAATGAATTGAGGACACAATAATGAAAGTTTCCTTTACTTGATGGTTGTTGTTGCAGACCAGAGCACTTGTAACTAATGATAATGGAAGTCTGGGCAGCCGGGCAGCAATTGGGAATCCAGCTAGCCAGGTCGTTGTAGCGGCCTTCCTTTTGCGTGGTGCTGCTTGGACCTCGCTGCCTAAAATTCTGCGTCGGCCCTCTTCCTGAATGTCTAGTCCTTTACCCGTAGGCAGGCAGCTCGAGCCTATTACAGGTGTCGCTCCTCCGTAGCAGCTCCAGGGTCTGCTATGCAGCTGTGCCATCGGGTGCTTAACAGGGCCAGGGGACTTGCAATCCTCTGCCCTCTGGATTTTGCTGCTGGGAATTCAGTACTCGAACAACCACTGAGTCCGGCGTCCTGTTTCCAGCACTTTCCTCTGGGGCAAGCCCAGTCACGGCTCCACTCGCCAGGTTCTCCACGACTTCCCTGTCTCACTATCTCTCCACTGTCCTGGAATGAGCTTCACCAGCTCCAGTCCCCAGGACATCTGTACTGTTCTCAAACTGAAACAGTTCTCTGACTTTCTCTCTCATGTTCCGCCTAACCCCTCCCCCAGGCCAGAATTTATAGGGAAGCTCCCCTGAGCACCCCCTTCTGGTCTGGAGTCAGGACAAGTGTTGGATGCTGGTGTTACCTGACAAGGGGACCCTTTCTTGCTTCCAAGCTTGACATCAGCCCTGGTGAGGGAGGCAATACCATTGTGGCAACCAGACCCCTGGGGTGCCACACATACATGTAATCATTAAAGTAAAAGTATGATTGCAGATAGTATCCCAGTGAATGTAAGGCACTGGCTTCACTTTATAGCTCTAAATCCTCTTGGTTGGTTCCCTTTAAGGAATGGATAGGTGGGTAGGTGGTGGTGTGTCTCTATAAATATCATTTTTAGATATAAAGAGAAGCACTACTGAGTAGAAAGTAATAAGGGTAGGTGCACACCATGCCGTGGAAGTAGGTATCAACAAAGAAAAAGACATGACATATAGAGAAGCTGGGAGAACACTGAAAATTTTTAGAAAATTATATATATGAACAATTTTATTTATCAAATATGTGGACGAAACACAGTAAAAACAATTAAAACCAAGTGGGAGATCAACAACATAGGTTCTCGTACAATTGGAAGATCTGACAGATTACGTCAGGTCAGAGGTCTGGCTAAAATAAGGTTGCAACCATGTTAGTCAATATGTTTGGATGGATGTATAAACCACATACAGCATGGGGATGGGTAATTATGGCCACATACCACGTAATTACAGTGGGTATTGTTCATCATTAGTGGTCACTTAATAATACACAATTACAGATTTTCTTACATATAAACACAATATAGTAAATCGCATCAATGATCAATATTGATTTGTGACAGTAAGATCAAGTACATGTAACCAAGGGTCAGTGACATATACAGTGTTGGCCAAAAGTATTGACACCCCTGCAATTCTGTCAGATAATACTCAGCTTCTTCATGAAAATGATTGCAATCACAAATTCTTTGGTATTATTATCTTCATTTAATTTGTCTTCAATGAAAAAAAACACAAAAAAAATTGTCCTAAAGCCAAATTGGATATAATTCCACACCAAACATAAAAAAGGGGGTGGACAAATGTATTGGCACTGTTAGAAAAATCATGTGATGCTTCTCTAATTTGTGTAATTAACAGTGACTCACCGTGGCCGGGTCTTCACGTTACGGGCGTTGCCTCTCCTGTCACGGTTCCGTGCCTGTGGCTGTGGGTCCCGGTGGTCCAGATCAAAGGGGTTGGCTGAACAGATAAATGGTTAATTCTTCCTGTCGTGACGCCACCTGCAGGAATTCCGGTGATTTCACCGGCGCTGCTTGGGCCTCCGGGGATGTACGCTCAGTGAACGTGATTCACCTGGATTAACTCTACTGAGGGCACTATGAAAGGGGTGAGGTGCAATTGCTTCTTCTTCCCTGGGCTCTCATCGGTAAGTGCTTCAGGTGTACAGGGCTAGACTCCCTGGTCTTAGTGCTGGGTTTTCTGTGGTGTACATGGTAGTTCCCACAGCTCGGTTCCAGTAACCAGATTATTGGGAGAGTTAGGCTAACTCTGCTGTCCCCGAGAGGTGCTTTCCTCCTGTCCTTTGACCCCAATTGCAAGGGTCTATCACTTGCTAGGTGTGCTGGTTTGGGCCTAGTGTGGCTCCAGAACCAGTGACTGCACACTTCCTGCAGCTCTCCTAGCGTCTGCACACTCTGCTGTTTCTCCCTCCAGGACCCTATTTATAGGGGGAACTCGCTTAAGGTAAGCAGTGGAGCTCACCCTAGAGGCCTGGGGTGAAACAGGGTGTCTAAGGTGTTGTTAGTTGTGTAAAAGGTGTTACTATTTAGTGAGTGCTGCTTGCTGTTTCCACTCCATTTGTGTACCAAGAGTTCTGTGGTGCCCCAACCAGGGTGCCAGGGTGCCACATTCCCCCTTAGTTAACTTCAGTTTTCCCCACTTACTGAGCAAAACTTTCTTTTACAACTTAACCTCTAAATATTTTATAACATTTAATAATCGGTATTTACAAAGTCTTAATGGAAAATACAAAAATCACTGAAAAAGAGAAGGGAAAACGGGAAAAATATGAAAACAGTCCATACGGCACTAGTCCATTTGCCGCAGGCTGGAAAAAGTGAGGTTTTGGTCACACAAGTCCTGTGACAATTGTCCAAGTTTATGGAAAGGGAAAAAGGGTAGAGTCCAGCAGTAAAGTCTCTGATGGCTTCAACACACACATGGGTATACACTTTTAAACTTTATACATTCCCTATGGGTGTCTCTGCTTGGGAGGCCGGGTCTAACCTTTCTTACCCTACCAGGCACTTTCTGTCCCCAACTTAATTTACTTGGGACAGGGCCCAGTTCCTCCACCCTTCTGTACACTACTTTTTACAGTTTTTGAACACGGGTACTATTTACATTTACTAACAGGTAATATTATTCCACTACATCCTAAACCCATTCTCCATATTTGCTTGGGGGTTGTCCTAATGTACTACGTGTGGATCTGCGTAGTGTGGGCGTTTCAAAAGCTGTGTCTGTAGTGTACAAACTGGTTGTTGGTCTGTCTACTGAACTATCTTCTGTTAAAGGTGGTAGTGTTGGTAATTGTCTACGCGTTCTTTGTCTTACTGTGAGACTAGCAGGTTCACCGATTACAGGAATCTCAGTTTCCAAAATAACAGGCTGCATCTCTTGCATTTGAACTTGTTCTTGTTGAACTTGTTGAATAGGTATTGGTTGTTTTTCTACAGGCTGGTAGAATGAAATAACTGGTATGATGAATGCACCATTGCATTGTGGCCAGTCGGCTGGTAAGTCTCCAATTTCTGTATGGACGAGATTTTCTTTTGGTTTGTCAATTGTAGTTACTGCAGGGTAACTGGTTGCTTGTGGTATTAACTGTGTTGGAAATTTCTTCAAATGGTCTCTTGATACAGTTGTAAAGGTATTTCCTTCGTCTTTCCTGATGACACAAGTTTTTGAATTGTCATATTGCGATGGCATAATTGTATAGGGGTCAGATTCCCATTGTCATTCAATTTGTTTGTTTTTCTCTTTCTTTTTAGCACTAATTCACCTGTGGCTAGAGGTTCTGCTGAGGCGTGCTTGTTAAAGTCGTGCTCTTGTTTGGTTCTACTGATATTCAGATTCCTTTCAACACTCTCTTGTAATTTCTGGTACTGGTTCTTGGCGTTGGTTGATCCAGTCTTCAGCAGAAGAATCTTGTGTTGGCTCAATGGTTCCCATCTGTAGATCAACTGGTAATTTACCTGGTCTTGCTCGCATCAAGTAAGCAGGTGTGTAGTTAGTTGAACTAACAGGTATGTGGTTGTAGATGTCTACAAGGTCTGGGAGTTTTTCAGGCCATTGATTTCTCTCTTCGATTGGCAAGGTTTTGAGCATGTCAATTACAACGTGGTTCATTTTTTCACATAAACCGTTTGTGTGTGGATGATATGGTGTGGTCCTGATCTTCTTACACCCATATAGTCCTAGAAACTCTTGGAACAGAGCTGATTCGAAGGCTGGCCCTTGGTCAGTCAAGACTTGGTCTGGATACCCATGTGGGCGACAGAAGTAACTCTGGAAGGCTTTGGCCGCTACCTCTGCAGTTAAGTCCTTAACTGGAGCTACTACCAATAACCTTGAATAGTGATCAACAATGGTGAGAGTGTAGGTGTACCCGGTTCGACTTGGGGTTAGCTTCACGTGGTCGAGAGCATCTATTTCAAGGGGTTTCTTGGTAATAATTGGTTGTAACGGAGCTTTCTGAGTTAGATGGTCTTTCCTTCTAAGGTGACACGGTCCACAGTTTTTACACCATTTGTCAATTGAGCCTCGCATACCAATCCAGTAGAAACGATCTTTCAGGAGTCTCTCCAGCTTCTTCCATCCAAAGTGTCCTGCGTCGCCATGGTAGGCTTCAAGGATCATTTGAACTTCAGTCTTGGGAACCACGATCTGCCATATGAGTTTGTGTGTCTTGGGATTCAGATACCTTCTGCATAGTTTACCTTGGTAGACGAACAACTTCCCTTTTTCTTTCCATAGGCGGTTAGCATTTTGTGAGTCATCAGAGTCCATGCTGGCGTGCTCTTGAGTTATCAGCTCTCTGACCAAGCTGACATCTGGATCGTAGGCTTGAACCTCCTTCCAATCATCGTGAGGTAAAGGGTTCACGGTCCTCTCTACTCGTCTCTGGCTCGCCTGGTGACATGTTGCCGTACTCGTACAATGGAAAGCAGGTAGTTCTATCTCTTCCAGGTCATCTATGTCTTCTCCCTCTTCAGGAAGGTTAGGCATTCTGGACAGGGCATCAGCATTGCCGTTCTTGTGACATCTCCGGTATTTTACAGTGAAATCATAGTTTGAGAGTGTTGCTATCCAACGTTGCTCTAGGGCTCCCAGCTTTGCAGTCTCTAAGTGGGCTAGAGGGTTGTTATCAGTAAAAGTGGTGAATGGGGCGGATGCCAAGTAATGCTTGAAACGCTCTGTCATTGCCCAGACCAGGGCCAGGAACTCTAGCTGGAAGAAGCTATAGTTCTCCGGGTTCCTTTCTGTGGGATGGAGCTTTCTGCTGGCGTAGGCCATCACCTTTTCTTTCCCCTGCTGACGTTGAGATAGGACTGCTCCTAAGCCTTCATTGCTTGCATCAGTGTACAGTAAAAACGGGAGGTTGTAATCAGGGTAAGTTAGGATCTCTTCTCCAGTTAAAGCATTTTTGAGCTTTTGGAAGGATTGGTCCTGTTCTGGTCCCCAATGGAACGGGGGTCCTCCGATCTTGCCATTTTTAGATTGACCTACTAAGAGATCTTGCATGGGTGCTGCTATTTTGGTATAGTCTTTGATGAATCGTCGGTAGTACCCGACCAGTCCTAAGAATTGACATACCTCTTTGTGATTGGTTGGTGCTGGCCAGTCTTTGATGACGGTTACCTTGTCCGGGTCAGGTGTTACGCCTTCGGCACTAACCACATGTCCTAGGTATTGGACCTTGGGTTTCAGCAGGTGACACTTGGACGGCTTTGATTTCATCCCGTACTTGGATGGTGACTCAAACACTTCACTCAGGTGCTGCAGGAGGTCTTCATAGGTCTAGGAGTAGACAATGACATCATCAAGGTATAACAGCTCAGTCTCAAAGTTATTGTGGCCCAAACAACACTCCATCAGTCTCTGAAATGTTCCTGGGGCATTGCACAACCCGAATGGCATACTGTTGAACTCGCATAGCCCCATAGGGGTCGTGAAGGCTGTCTTCTCATGATCCTCCTCTGCAACGGAGACCTGCCAGTGCCCACTAGTAAGATCTAATGTGGAGAAGTAGTTGGCAGATTTAAGTGCAGCTAGTGACTCCTCTATGCGGGGGAACGGGTATGCATCCTTGTGTGTGACTTTATTGATTTGTCTGTAGTCTACGCACATCCTCATACTACTATCTTTCTTTTTAACCAGGACCAGTGGTGCTGCCCAGGGACTACAGCTATCCCTAATGACTCCAGCATTTTTCATGTCCTGAAGCATCTCTTTTGCTTTTTGGTAGTGTGTGGGTGGTATAGGCCTGTACCTTTCATTGATAGGTGCATGGTTGCCTGTGGGGATATGGTGTTGTACCTCTTTAATCCTCCCAAAGTCGAGTGGGTGTTTGCTGAACACTTGCTCGTACTCCCGAACTACCAGGTATACTCCATTTTTCTGATGAGTGGGTGTGTTGTCAGTTCCTACACTGAGCTCCTGATACCATTTCTCTAACTGATCTTTGGAGTGAGGGGGTTCATCAGTTACTGTTTGGGAAGAGGATTTTACATCAATTATAGCATTGTTTTCAACCTGGTACAACTTTGCAACAGTAGCATATCTTGGCAGTCTGACTTCGTCATCACCATAATTTAATATGCGTACGGGGACTCTCCCTTTTCTCACATCGACTAACCCTCTGGCTGTCAAGAGCGTAGGACTACTATCAGACATTACAGGTTCTACTACAGCTTGGTAGTCCTGCCCTCTGAGGCCTATGGCTGCTTGACACCAGATCATCATTTCACTTCTGGGCGGTACCACAATTGGAATGGGATCTGTTACCCGTACTCTGCCAATTTCACCATTTGACATTTTTACCTGTTGTTGATTTACCAGAGCTCGGATCTGTTTTTGGATAGCTCTCCTTTCTCTTGGTTTACCAGCATCAGCACTCTGTTGGAGTAAGAACAACACTTCATTGAGACATTTAACCATGACATTAGTACCCAGTATTACATGCGGATCCCTCTCGTATGGTCTGTCCTGAACCACTGTGATACCCTGGTTTTTCAGTTGCACCCTCCCCACCTTTACTGTAGCTTCCCATTGTCCCTCTACTGGAACTATCATACCATTAGCGGCTTCAATGTTCGGATCAGGGTGTGGGGGTTCCAGCTTGACATCTGGCCAGAACCGATTGTAAAGGATACTCGGGATGGTTGTCACCTGGGACCCAGTGTCTGTCAAGGCTGTGGTAGTGATGCCATTGATGATGATTGATAAGTATGGACAGTCTCCTACATACTTATACTCCCAATTGGGTGGGCCTGAACGGTCTACTCCTGGGGTTGGCCCTTCTCGCTCAGGGGTTGTTTGTTTAAAGGACGGGATTGGTAGGTGCGTCCTTCTTTGTCGCTCTTTTGACTGACGCGGCGTCTGTCAGGGCTGTGGCGATCTGCAGGCTTTCCTCACGGCGGCTGTGTCTTTCTCTTCATCCACGGGACATCGTCGGGGCTGTCAGCAAGCTGGATCTTGTCCGATGACCTTGCTTCTGTCTTGGGTCTTCTCCCAGCTTGGAGCTTGGCCATGTCCTTCATCAGCTGCTCTACATTGGCACACAGTTGTTCAAACCGGTCAGGTGTTACAGCCTGTGTGCTGGACTGAACCGTAGGGATTGAAGAAGTTGCTGCCGACACGGAAGGGGTGTTGGTATACTGCGGCTGTGAGGTTAAATCAGGCACTGTAGGGAACTGCTGTCTCTGCACTGTTAAGTATCTTAAAGTGTCAAACTCTACGCCAGGATTTTGCAGGGCCCACCAGCTTGCCTGTTTCTTATCATCAGGTAGTCCTACAACAAACTGTCCAATTAACGCTTTGTCTTCATCTCTGATGGCCACTTTACACACGGCTACATTTCTACAGGTAACTTACTGGCTGCAGTGAAATCATGGAGACATTATTCCATTTGTACACAGCAACAAGATAGAACCATGTCTCCATGATTTCACTGCAGCCAGTAAGTTACCTGTGGATAAGCTAGAAATGTAGCCGTGTGTAAAGTGGCCATGACACTATCAGGATCGACCTGTTTTAACAGTCTCAGTGCTTCTTGTAAGCGCAGTGAATAATCCAGGACACTCTCCTGTGTCCCTTGTTTACAATGGTAGAACTGCAGTCTTAGCTCGGCTTCGGTGTGATGTTCAAAAACCTGGTTTAACTTAGCAAATATCTGCTCCACAGACTCCTGAGCTTCTATAGACCAGTTGGTGATCTTCCTATAATGTTTTTATAGAAGTCAATACGGGGCTTTCTGGGTCACAGAAGATTTGCAAAAAAAGCACTTTATTTGGCAGAAAACTAACACTGCACAACACCCTGAAAACCACATCCCCACTGTTGGTCAGAGGAGATGGGAACATGGATTGAGCTAACTACAGCGAAATCCTGGATGAAAACATCTTCGATATTGCAGAAGACTGGAGACTGGGGAGTAAACATCTTCCAGTAGGACAGTGACCCTACACATACTGACAGAGCTATAATGGATGTTTTTGATAAAAGCATATCCATGTGTGTGAAAGGCTCAGCCACAGTTCAGACATAAATCCCATTAAAAATCTATGGCAAGACTTGAAAATTGCTGTTCACATATACTCTCCATCCAATCTCACTGACCTAGAGCTTGTATCCAAAATAGAATGGACGAAATTTCTGCCTTTAGATGTGCAAAGCTGATTGAGACATACCTCAAAAGATTTGCAGGAGTGATTGCAACAAAAGGTGGTCTTAAAAGGTATTGACACAATGTCCTGATCTATATTTCTTAAAGGGAACAAACCACCAGTATTTAACCACCTGTAAATCAATGCAGCAGTGCAGCATGACATCACTATTTGGGTTTTTATTTATTCCTCATCTGTGAGCTTGTCTTTATGCTGTAAGTCAAACCCCTCCCCCTCCAACCTCCTGGATGAGTCTGGATAAGAGGGAGGGGGAAGTGTGGCGCCCCGCATGGTCAGGCGTCGCAGAGGGGTATTGCACCCATAAAAGAGGTGAAAGTCCCCAGCTGCAAGTGAATTCCAGGATGGTGGGTGGGACCTATTCCCAGCACTCCCACATTAGTTGAGTGGTGGGAGGTTACCCAGAGGGAAGGGGATATATTCACCTCTACAGGGTTCAAGGAGGTCTTTTGGCTAAGTGGAACAAGGCGGAAGGTTGACCCGGTCGGTTTCAAGCCGAACCGGAGGGAAGAAGAAAGGACCTTGAGAAGGTCCTGAAAGAGGGCGCCCGACGTGAGAAGTCCGGGCCCTAGAGTGAAAGGGAGATCCTCACAGTGCAGGGAGAGGATCCCCGGTGCTAACTACACAGAGCTATTGTGTATAGGCCCATCGTAGGTGGGGAAGAAAGACACGGGTTTGTCAATGAAGGTACACCAAGGGTTCCACCATACCACCTGGGATCCACTTGCAGCCACCCGTAAAGCTACCTGTCATTGTAACATCTTGCTGAATTGTGAACTGTATCTGATGCTGCTACAAGTTGACAGTAAAGTACCCGTGAGAAAGTGACTTTTCCTGTGTGTGTTTTCCTACATCAACTTGTTACCTTCCAGGAACGCTGCCCCGAAGGAACAGCCCTACCTGTAGGGGCTTTGCCATCTAAGCCGCACTACCATCCACCTCCGGCGGACTGTGGCGGCGCTGGTGACCCTTCACCAGACACTACAGGTGGCGTCACATGACAGAAACTCTAATACTCTGTGAATACATCCCTTTTTGAAGTGTCACCCAGGCAACGGGATCAGGCGCTGCACTCGTGACATCCCTGAATCAATCACCGAGCCTGGTACCTGAGTATCCCAGGGCCTGGGGCTCGACAGAAGCAGGTTCAGCTTACACCAGAAAGACAAGCCCACAGGGAAGGAATAAAAAAACCCAAATAGTGATTCATGCTCAACACGTCAATCACCTGCTGCACTGATTTACAGGTGGTTAAATCCTGGTGGTTGGTTCCTTTTAAAAATTTATAAAACCGTATATCATTTCTTTTACATTTCAAAAATACTTGTTACTTTGATTTGATATATCAAACATCCCAATAAAAACATTTAAGTTTTTGAATTTAGCGTGAAAATTGTGGAAACGTTCATGGTCATGTAGACTTTTTTGAGCACACTGTATAAATAACTGTTACTATTTACAGTCAAATATATTTTTATTTTTTTCATGTGCAGACTTAACCTATTTTTACTATTATTTATTACGTTTTGCAGTATTGCATAAGTTTAAAAACAGTTATAAAGTAGACAGTATAATTTTGGCAAATAATTCAGGAAGATGGTAAACGATGTATCACTAATAAACTCTAGTGTGAATACCTATAAAATACCATTGATACAATATGTACAGTATTTGTAATTAAGTATTGGGTGTATGATGGCATATTTGAAGGAAGAGGGAAGATACCAGATGAGAGAGTTTAAATATTTTAGTTGGTTGAGTTGTGACAGACGAGGAGAGGGAATAAGGTCACTGGGGCAGGTAGCAAGGCAAGAATCTGCAAAAAGCTGTGATTGGTTTGAAGACAGAAAATGAGAGATGAAATGTAGAAGGGAAGAGAAGGCATGATATTGGGAAAAAATTTCCTTTTTGCTATGGTCAATTTTATCTTTGAAGTAATTGGCCAGATCGGCAGCACTGAGGTTAAATGTTGGTGCCAACACTCATGGCCGCTTTACACGTCCCGATATCGTCCCAATATTGTATACAATGGTACGGGAGCGTGCATATTTTTGGCAGTAATCCAAGATCACATAGGAGCTGTCACACAGGGAGATATCGGCAGGCAACACAACTGCGATGTATACGCCCCCTTGTACGAGCGAGCCAGGGAACGACCATTTAACATGGGAGTGAATAGGGGAAGTTGTGCTTCAAATCGTTGTTGGGCTGTCACACAGCACGATCCTGCCAGATCGTCCATCCAATATCGGGCAGTTGGAGAGCCTGCACAATTCTTCCCCGATATCGTTTTGGCATCGTTCTTTCATCGAATTGGTCATTTACACCACACAACGCAGAGAACGATATCGGCGCCAACGCACGAACCATGTGACTTTTTATTGGAGTTGGACAACGATATCCGGATGTGTAAAGCAGCCATCATGCAGGACAGGTTTTAGACGAAGGGGAGCCCTGTGCAAAAGATTAAAGCATAGCCCTAAATGCTAACATATTGCACCATCAAACGCAAACATTTAGGTTACATTTACATGCACAGAGTTCACACGAATAAGCAAGTACAATTGACATTATTAAAAGTGTTGTAAGCTTTTTTTTTTTGCACAAGTTAACAAAGAATGATAATCACAGAAAAATCTCTAGTAGATCAATCTATTCCCTACAGTATCATGTTATCAGTAGCACATGTGCAGTGTGCACTAGGTGATGTGCTGCTGAGAACAATGTTCTGCCTTAAACAATCCAATCACCCGATGAATGAACAGCATTCCAAAATGTACAAATGAAGACTAAATACACACATTATGTGACGCAATGCATATTAAATACACATATGCATTCACATACAGAACACATACGCATGTATACACCCAGCACATACATACAAATATATTTATACGTAGAGCACCTTCATACAGACACATGCATAAAAAAGCACATACATACAGACACATACTGTATATACCAATCAGGAGCACATACATTCTGATGTCCTCATTAATACATACCACCAGGAGCCCATATATTCTAGAGACACACATTTACCATCATTTTATCACCTGTTCAGACCTTCCAATGGTGATATCATGGTCACGTGACCAGTCACATGATCGTAATGTCAATAAAGGTTCTCAAGCAGTCTCCACATTGGAAGCTACACTGATCATTGTAGCTCCAGTGGTAGATGCTGGAGCCCCCATTCCCCCTCCTTAACTTCAGCCCTACACTCTTGTACTAAGGAGGGGATGAAACGTGTTAAAGAATCAGTTAGGATTAATGAATAGTGAGGCGATAAGGATGTTGTAGTAGGCTTGTTAGAAGAAGAAGGGAAGAGTATTAAGAATAAATCTATAATGAGATATGTATATAAGATGCAGTGATCTTTGCAGTGTTTGCAGTGTTTCATTATAATGTTACAGAACAGGGTCAGAACATGAGAGGGAGAGATTGGGGCCAATGATGACTTCAAATTCTTCATAGGTTTCTGGGTATTAATGGCATGAATATTCCTATGAATGTGGTAAATGGGTCTGACATAAGTGGGGTGAAAGTTATTGATGGAGAATGAAAGAAGGTTCTGTTCAGAGAGTGGGAGAGGAAAGTTAGTAGAATTATGCATTGAGCAGAGCGAGAGAAGATCAGGTCCAGCATATTCCCATCTTTATGTTTAGGAGAGTTAGTAAGTTGTGAAAGGCTGTGAGAGGAGGTTAAAGGGAACCAACCACCTCAGATCACATTAATACACAGTTAATATGTGTCCCTGCACCCTAAGGATACGTTTCCAGCACTGTTTTTGTGTAAAATCTTGCATTAGTATAACCGATATAAAGACTTTATAAACTTACTAGCCTGAAGACTTCTGGGCGTATCCCTCCTTCTGTTATACTTCAGGGCTGTGTGCATTGCATGGCTGTGCTCCCCCTCCCTCTGTGCAGAGGAGATAAGGGCAGGGCAGCAGGCACGGAGGGAGGGGGAGCGCAGCCATGCAATGCACACAGCCCTGAAGTATAACAGAAGGAGGGATATGCCCAGAAGTCTTCAGGCTAGTAACTTTATAAAGTCTTTATATCGGTTATACTAATGCAAGATTTTACACAAAAACAGTGCTGGAAACGTATCCTCAGGGTGCAGGGACACGTATTAACTGTGTATTAGGGTGATCTGAGGTGGTTGCTTCCATTTAAAGATGAGCAGCAGATGGGGGAGTGAATCATCCATAGCGATGTTAAAGTTCCCCATGATTAGAGTGGGGAGGTCATAGGCTAAAAAGTTTGGAAGCCAGGAGGTAAAGTGATTGAGAAACTAATGAGGGGGATGGGGTGCTTGGAGGGTGACACAATGCCAATCACAGGGAGAAGTGCCTTTAGAGTCTAACAGATTGGACCTCAAAAGAAGGAAAGATAAGTGTGGGTACTGTTGGGATAAACTGAAAAGAACATTTTGTTGAAAGGAGTAGACCCTCACCTACCCCTGGTCTGTTCTCAGGTCTGGTGGTATGTGAAAATTGTGGGTCACCATACGACAGAGCAGTAGCAGCGGTTATGTCCAACTGCAGTATCAAGTTTTCAGTAGGGAATTTTAGGGAATTTGAAAGAAAAAAGTCATGGATGTAGTAGAGTTTGTTACATACTGACCATTGGTTCCAGAGGGCACAGTTAAAAAAACAGAAGGTATGCAAAGAATATTGATGAGAATCATAGAGTTTCTGAATGTAGCAGGGAAGGAGATAAACTTACTATTATAAGAAAGCACTGGATTAAAGGTCATATTTCCTGTGACTAGGAGAAAGAGAGAGGGAGCAGATGGTTAAATGAGTGTCTCTTGGGTTGTACGGTCAGAGTAAAAGCCCAGTTACACACACAAATAATTGTGCAGAAATTGTTCGCAGATCTCTGGTTGCAGTGAAATCATGGACAGATTGTTCCAGTTGTGCACGGCCACAAAATGTAACAATGTGTCCATGATTTCACTGCAACCAGAGATCTGTGAACAATCTCTGCACAATTATCTCTGTGTGTGACTGGGCCTTAATGGATTTGTGTGGTTCAAAATTGTGAAAAGAGCATGACATGGGAGGAGAGAGGAACTTGTATAGATGGAGGGTGCAGAGTATGTAAAAGTGCAGTAGATATGAATGAATGAAGCAGATAGAACATAAATGATAAAAATATATATGATGAATACATTTTCCAGCACAAATCAACAAGAAAGTTGGAAACAATTTGTTTGATTGTCTTGCATGATTTACCTATTTCCTTTTCAACTGACCATGTTTAAATGCCTAGAAGTACTTTCCCCTTAGCTTTATCCAAATATATTGGAATGTTTGTGCTTAGGTCCATGCCTAATTTAACTTGTTAACAATCAATGAACTAACTTAAGATAGAAGGAAGAAAAAAGATGCAAAGGCAAACAAGCAGGCGTGCAGGCCAACATGGATCGTAAAATATTTGAACCAGTCAAATGATCTTACAGCATCAGGGAACAAACTCAGTAAGATCAATTTAATATATACTATTGATAGAGGCTTTGAAAGATGGGTTTAAAGATGAAGGCTATAAAAGGGTTAATCACAGCGGATTAATTAAATGTATACTCATATAAAGAGAAGATAGATGAGTGTAAGATTTATGCCATGTTTAACTACCTAAAACTTATAAAATATGACACTTGAATAAAATCTCCACAAGTGCCCCCAGCACAAGATGATTAATGCAGACATAAAATCCATGGTCCTTGATATTGATTTATTAAACACAGCTCAATAGGGATCTATCATAAGATTTCACCATACAAACTGCATGCATTATTAAACAGATCTCTAAGACCGGAGGAGACTGGTGTACTTATCTGTGCCAGAATTACTATACAAACCTTAATGCATGATTTCATGTCTGATATTATAATAATTACTTTTTATGAGTCCATCTTTATCAAGTATGAGAGATCTATTATTAATATATGCAGTTTTTATTCTGACATTTAGCTACAATTTTTCATTAAAATATACTCTAGTTTGTTTTTTAGTGCTCTTGCATTGGGAATAACATTTGAAGATTTTACATTAATATTTAGGCAGTTTATTTTGATTTACAGGCACTGTGGACGCTTTATTTGAAGCAATGGTAAATTGTAATGTACTATACGGCTTAAAATTGCTCATCTTTTACCTTTTTCTTCTGCAGATTTCACCTCCTAATGAGAATTTGATTGTCACAAACCCCAACAGACCATGGTGGGAAAGGTACCAGCCAGTCAGCTACAAGATCTGCACCCGATCTGGTGATGAAGATCAGTTTAGGGATATGGTGACCAGATGTAACAATGTTGGGGTATATAATCTCCTCTTTTCTAGTTAGAGGACTATTAACTTTTGACACTTCTTCCTCTTACATTAGAATTTTGGTTTCACTTTCCCAGCTCCCCCCCCCCAGCCTGACTCTGCTTTACGTCACCTGTCGTCTTTACTGCAACATCTCATCCTGTTTAAGTATAGTATGCATGTGTGTGTCTTCAGAATTTGTGTCATTATCAGCCTGACGAAGGGGCCATAGTGTCCCAAAAGCTTGCTATGTTTACCATCTTTTCAGTTAGCCATTAAAAGGTATCTACCACTGAGGACTCTCAGATTGCAATATATTGTTCATTTCTAGTGTGTAATTATTAAAGAGAATCTGTCAGCAAGATTTCACACTCAAACTATTTATATGTGCATATAGTGCTTTCAAAGACAAGTGTATGTAAATACTTACGTCCCCCAAAATATTTTGAGAAAAGTATTCTATGAGTGATACCCTTATTGGCTAACTAGAAAAATTAAGCTTTCAGGACTCAATGGGCCCTTCATCAGACAATACTACAAATTAATTACAGAGACATTTAAATAGATATTACAGCAGGACATGAAGTGATGCTAAGTAGAGATGATCTAAGGAAGTTAAATTAAGGCTAAGGACACACTGGTGTGAAAAACGGACAAGTGCAGTGCAATAAAATTTCGCATTGCACTCGGACCAATGTTATTTAGTGAGTCAGAACAAATTACCATGTGTCTTCAGCTTTTTTCTCATCCAGAATCTGGATGAGAAAAAAGTTGCAGCAAGCTGCAACAGTATGCGGTTCTCATGCGAGACTCGCCAATGCAAGTCAAAGGGTCCAACAAAATCCCGGAAAGCACACAGACAGCACAGGGACAGCGTAGGGAGAGTGATTTTAGCATGGTATTTATCATGCTTGAAAAAGAATAGCTAGGATACATAGGATAGAATAGCTAGATCATGCTCACCTGTCTCCTGCTGCTACTTCCGGGGCCGTCTCCTAAGCTAATTGCATATTCACTGCACTGTCAGACAAACAGCCAATCAGAGAAGCTCACACTGTTTGAGAGCCTCTTTGATTGGCTGTTGTAGTCAGACTGGATTTCCTCAATCTGGACAGTGATTCTACTTGGTTGCCATACACATTAGTGTATATCAACCAACCTGGCGTATTAGGGTGTTAAATAAATAGATATAAAAAAAATGCGTGGGGATTTGCAGCATTTTTAAGTCTAGCCCAAAGAAAGCAGACAGTTGTGAGCTGCCATTCTCAGCTGCCTACTTTTCCATTGGCTGGTAAAAAAATAATGCATGGGCTTCGCTCTATTTTTCATTGCCAGCCAAGACAAAACTAGGCAGCTGAGGCCTGGTACTCTCAGCAGGTTGAGGGCCCATTGTTATAGGGCCCCCCCATGCTAAAGAATAGCAGCCCACAGCCGCCCCTGAAAATGGCGCATTAATAATAAGTGCCATTTCCAGGTGCCTTACCAGGCTCTTCCAGTGGCCCTGGTTGTGGCTGGCATGCCAGGTAATAAGGGGTTAATACTAGTTTTGTTTTACCAGCTGGTATTAAGCCCGAGATTATTAATGTCAGGCCAAGTTAGACCCAGCCATTAGGAATCTCCAATTTAGGGTTAAAAAAAAGACACCACTCAGCAAAATTTTTTTTATTAGAAATAAAGACACATACATACTTAGGGACTTCATCTGTATTACCCCACGCAGCCCTCCAAACATCCTGGTCTTCTGTCTTCTCTCTTCCGTCTTCTCTGTTCTTCAAATGATTCAGCTCTGCTACATCACAGGACATGGGGAGGAAGAACGCTTCCACCCCGTGTTCTGTAATGACTGAATGAGCAGGGGCGGCAGCTGGTAAGCTGTGACGTCATTCCTGACACTGTTGCCATATTAACCAAATAAGTGGATACTATAGCAACGATCACTGCGGCGAGATCACAGCGGCCTCTGTATGAGCTGACTCATACAGGAGCTGCAGGAGTTAAGGCCCTGCTTACCGGCGCTGCTTACCGATAACAGCCATGCCATAAAGCAGGGAGTTAACTCTGGAATTTTTTTCATGTACATACTCCAATGTGGTGTACATGATACAATGTACAAGGTGCACTAAAGGAACATATATTGGTGAAACAAAGCAAAAATTACAAACAAGGATGAATCTACAAAGACATACAATAAAAAATGAGCTTGAAACGCCTGTAAGAATACACTTCTCTACACCTGGACACAGCATGGCAGACTTAAAAGTTCTAATATTGAAAGGTCACTTTATAAATAATATAGAAAGAAAAATGTGGGAATTCAAATACATAAGAATATTCCAATCTCTAAAAATGCGACTCAATGTGACACCTGAAATCATGAGTCATATCGACACAGTTCACACCTCCACCAGAACA
The DNA here is from genome assembly GCA_033576535.1 of Allobates femoralis. Classification (NCBI taxonomy): domain Eukaryota; kingdom Metazoa; phylum Chordata; class Amphibia; order Anura; family Aromobatidae; genus Allobates; species Allobates femoralis. The sequence goes on from JARQOC010000007.1 coordinate 196,496,786, forward strand.
CCTTCAGATCTGCAAGGCTGGTTTCACACCACTGTTTTTGCCATCCTGTTCGGTTTGTTTTTAAAAGAACAGAACAGGATAGTTTTTAGCCTCCTATGTATCCCTATGGTGCCGGATTAGTCATAAATGGCCATCTGGTTTTGTGAATTCAATTCCGGATTCGTTTCTGTCCTGTTTTTTACCAGTTCCAAAATCGGGAGAGTGCTCTGATTTTGGACTCTGCTGAAAAAAATCGGATCAAATCGGGCAGAAACGAATCCAGGGCGATCCTGCACCTATAACTTGGCAGTCTATGGGCACCGGACACAGGAAAAAATTGGATTGTTTCCCAGATCCAATATTAGTGTACTAAGCATGCTAAGTACCTAAAAACTGCTCTATTTCCGTAATTTCACTTTAGCAGTGTATCTACATACACTGCTAAAGTGAAATTAAATGCATTGGAATTTTTACCAGGCTATTTGCACTCCTGGAGGTTTATGATCCAAAACTTTTTATTATCCAAAAGATGTTTTTATTTTTTCTCAAGAAAAGCACAGACGTGTTTCGACAGTAAAAAATGTCTTCCTCCGGTATATTGTTAAAAATGTTTCAAGATTATGGATAGCTTTATAGGAAATAGGATTATGCTAAATAGGGTGCGGACCACTAAGGTTAGTTCCTGACATACCTGCTATGTAGCTGCTATACTAGTTTGGAAAATTCAGAAGCACATTATAATAGTCAACGCAAATACATTAGATAAATATAAAAAGAATAGTGAAATATGATTATGACATATGCCAGACTCCCAAAGCAAATTTCTATTGAAAGATCTAAAATTTATTCTTGAAGTTTTTAAATTTCAGGAACAGCTATATATACAGCAGCTCGGTACAGCGATGGGGACGCGGGTAGCCCAAAGTTTTGCACACTTGTTTATGGGGCTACTCGAGTCCTCATCACCGATTACCCAACAGGATTATGTCAATCATATAACGCTTTTCCGTCGTTCTATAGACAATTTGATCATTATTTGGAGGGGAAGTCAGGAGAAAGCAGAGCAGTTCATCAGCGAGATGAATGTGAACCAGTGGGGAATAATATTCACTGCCAGGACAAATAATGAAAAAATAGACTTATCTGGAATTGTCACATAAAAACAAAGAAATTGTCAGTAAAACGTTTTTTAAAAAAACCTGACAGTAATGGCTTCCTACATTATAACAGTACGCACTACAAAAAGTGGAAAACAAATATTCCTTTTAGTCAATTTCATAGAATCAGAAAAATGAATATATGTACAGATGATTACATCAGTCTCAAATTTTATTAAAAAAAATTTATGATAAAAAATATCCGAAAAAATGAATTGTGAGTGCCTATAAAACAGTTTTGAAAAAACCGCAGGATGAATGTCTATTAAAGTGAAAGCATAAAAAGGATCAAAACTGTGAGGAAATAAAGAAAAACAACAGATGGCAATACAATTTTATAACAGCATATAATATAAAAATCACAATAACAAAAAACTGGTGTAATGCGATGCAATTCAAAAAAGTGCTGCTGCTGTGGGATCATAGATCACTATGTGACAGGAATTCACTGTAACAGCACGGGAGAATCTTTCTCAATTTCACAGACATTATCCTGTGGCAGCCAATTAGTGGTGTATGTCATCACATGTTCCTGTGGCATTCAGTACGTGGGACGTACTATCCAGTCCCTGAGAACACGTATGAATGGCCACAGGCTCAACGCGAACAATGGCTTCATGAAACATAGTTTGTCCCCACACCTATGTTTGAAGCATAATAAATAATTCAACATAAAAGTTACACCTGTGGATCAAATTCCGGAGAACTGCCCGAGCAGCACTGAAAAATGTAATCCTATTGGATCTATAAAATGGGGACTTTACATCCGGACAGATTAAATGAAGTTATTGAGGGGATATAAAATTAATTGGTCTTAAGATACTGTGTGTTCCATAATTCTAATGCGCTTTTTCTTACATTGAATATATTTTTATGTGTGTTTTAAATGGATTTTAGTCACATACAACAATTATATTGAACATTTTATGATATATATGTACAAATTATACTTCATATTTTATCTGCCATAATGAAATTTTACTATGCTTTTTATAAATATATATGTAATGTATTCGCTTCAACTCTTATAATGTGCTTCTGATTTTTCCAAACTTGTATAGCAGCTATATAGCAGGTGTGGCATTAACTAACCTTAGTGGTCCACACCCTATTTAGCATAATCCTATTTCCTATCAAGCTATCCACACTCTTTGAACATTTTTAACAATACACCAGAGGAAGACATTTTTACTGTCGAAACGCGTTCTATGTGCTTTTCTTGAGAAACAATAAAAACCTCTTTTGGATAAAAAGACGTTTTGGATCATAGACCTCCAGGAGTGCAAATAGCCTGGTAAAAAATCCAATGGATACCTACACCTATGGTAACTCATTCTGAGTTACATACTAGCCACCAGGGATTTGCAGCATACCGACTTCAGAGGAAATCTACCCTTGGATACCTACTGGTCCCAAGTGACCTATATGCATGATATCAAGACCAAAAAAAGTGAGTGCCACATATCCACCTACGATCTAATCATACTCTTACATTTAGATCGGTGCACTTTCTTACTTTCCTTTGCCTCTACCAGAAAAGTGAAATTAAATAAAGGAATGGTTAAAAATAAAAAAGTTAATTCTCACCTGTTCACCAAGTGTCCCGCAATGCATCTACCTCCGATTGCTAAAGGACCTTAATCAGCTAACCAGGAAGAGGCGGGGCAACCCAATCAGCTGATGGATCACATGACCGCATCAGCGCGGTTTAAATCGCCCGTCTGCCAAAAACTGATCGGTGGACGATTTAGGTGTATATATATAGGCTGCAGAATTCTGACAGTTTATAATTTACAGCATTTAGCAGGGTTACTTAGATATCACTATTCAGCATGTTGAGGAGACCGACAAGGGGCTTGTTTCTTTTGGAGCTTGGGAAAAAAGCATTACTACTTGTCATTTCCACCCACTCTCCTACAAGCACCACACAGCAACAAGCCCTTTCCACACAGCAACAAGCCCATCCAGTCCCAAGCATCCCCACCCCTTCAGTTTCCACATCATGTCCACCCCCTCCAGTCTCCACAGCATGCTTACCTCACTGTGGTCTCCAGCATGCCTGCCCTCTCCACACTCCATTCCCCCTATGTACAGTGTGATAGAACTACATTGCACTGATAGCAGTCATCTCCTTCTGAGACACTTTGCCAAATCCGCAGCTCTGTGAAGGAGATGACTGCTCTCATGCTGCGATGTATGCACTCACCTCATTCGTTGTGCCTGCACTGATCGATGTGATATGAAGTGTGCTGAACTTCACAACTGCCCCCTCTGTGCTGTGAGGTTCAGCGCGCTTCATATCACATTGATCAGCCTGGGCACAGGAAAAGGAGGTGAGTGCACACACTGTAGCACTGAGAGTGATCATCTCCTTCTCAGGGCTGTGGATTCGGCAAAGTGTCTCAGAAGGAGATGACACCTCTAATTTCTAGCAGTTCTGTGTGATTCTAGAACAGTGTACATAGGGTAATGGAGTGTGGAGGGGGATGGGCATGCTGTGGAGACTGGAGGGGGTGGACATGCTGTGGAGACTAGAGGGGGTGGGCATGCTATGGAGACTGCAGGAGGCAGGCATGCTGTGGAGACTGGAGGGAACAGGCATGCTGTGGAGACTGAAGGGAGTGGGCATGCTGTGGAGACTGAAGGGAGCGGGCATGCTGTGAAGACTGGAGGGGGTGGGCATGCTATGGAGACTGGAGGGGGCAGGCATGCTGTGGAGACTGGAGGCAGCGGGCATGCTGTTGAGACTGGAGGGAGCAGGCATGCTTGGGACTGGGGAGGGCTTGTTGCAGTATTGGGAGGGCTTATTGCTGTGTGGGGAAGGCTTGTTGCAGTCTGGGATGGCTGGGCATGCTGGAGACTGGAGGGGCGGGCATGATGGAGTCTGGGTAATGCTTGAAGGGGAGTGGGTGGAAACAACAATTAGTGACGTTTTCACCCAAGCTCCAAAACCAACATGAACCTTGTCAGTTTCTTCCACACACAGAAAGGTGACATCTAGGTAACCCTGCTAAATGCTGACAGGCTGTAGATTACAAATTGTCAGCATTCTGGAGCCTAGATATAAACTTAAATTTAATGAAAAGTCCGGACATCCCCTTAAGGTATGATTATTGATCATTTTTACTAAACACTGCAATTTTTACAGTACTACAATATGTACTGTAGTAGGAATGAAAAAAGAGAATTTTGTTTACGTACCGTAAATTCTTTTTTCTTTAATCATCAATGGGAGACCCAGACAATGGGGTTTAGGGCTCCGCCCTCCGGAGGTCACACTAGGTACTACAAGTTTGTAGACACCGCCTCCTCCGCTTATAAACCCCCACCGTAGGAAACATCCTCAGTTTAGTCCATAAGCTGCGAGGAGAAAAATGAACCACACCCGAAACATCGGGAAGAATACCGTGCACAGACGGTTTGAACAACCCGGAAAAACACTGTCTCAACAGAGAACAGATCAAATGCAAACATGCAACGGAACAACTGGGTGGGTGCTGGGTCTCCCATTGATGATTAAAGAAAAAAGAATTTACGGTACGTAAACAAAATTCTCTTTTTTCTGGTCATCATAATGGGAGACCCAGACAATGGGGATGTCCTAAAGCAATACCCCAGGGCGGGAAGAGTTCCTCAACAAGACGGATAATACACGGTCCCCCTTAAAGGTGGGCAACCGCCGCCTGGAGGACCCGCCTGCCCAAACTTGCGTCCGCAGAGGCATGGGCATGCACCATATAGTGCTTTGAGAAAGTGTGCAGGCTGGACCAGGTGGCCGCCTGACACACCTGTAGAGCAGATGCTCGATGTCGCAAGGCCCATGAGGCACCTACAGCTCTAGTAGAGTGTGCCTTCAAACCCACCGGGAGAGGCAAACCCGAAGACCGGTATGCCTCCTGAATGGGAGCCTTGATCCATCTGGCCAAGGTCGACTTCGAAGCCGCGGACCCCTTACAGCGACCCATCGTGAGGACAAATAAAGAATCCGAACTCCTAAAGGAGGTAAACAAAAGGTTAGCGCTCGGATTACAACACGGACACTGCTCTCAGTATAATTACCTTTAGGCTTTATTAAAAGAGTGTAGAATTCCAATTCCTCCACAACGCGTTTCTGCGCATAATGCGCCTTTCTCAAGTGGTAACTGAAATTCTCATTCTAATTATTTAAATACATTACATGACATAAGGGGGAGGGACAAATTAGGAAATTATACCAGGGTATGTGGAAAAACAGATCTGGATCCTGGAACTGGTTCCCTATCTAGTAATACATTCATGGTTGACCGAAAATGTAGCCTATTATCAAAGAGCATAAGCTAATTGCTATACTGCATACTGCAGTTGATATAACGAAGTGATACTTTAAAATGCATTAAAAATATAAAATAAATAGTACATAATAATATAAAATTGTCAATTAATAAAAATTATCAATTAATGAAAATCCATTAAAAATTGAATAAAATGGGGACTTGAGGGTATGGGGGAGGGAAAGATAGGGGGGGAGAGGGGGGAGGACATGAAAGGACAAGGAGAAGACAACCTCTCATAAAACATATAATAAAATTACTAGAGAATAATTGGTTCCTATAATAAAAATAAATCGTACATTCCCCTGACAATCGTCCAGAATGATTAATTAAATAGTGTTTTCAAGCATAAGATTGAGTCCCTCTGGGGACAGGGTGCCCATTTTGAAGATCCAAAAAGACTCTCTCTTATTCAGCGTATTGATTCTGTTAGTAGTGTCATCATTTATCTGTTCTATTACCAGGAGTTTCAATTTGGAAGGATCTCTATTGTGGGCCAGGTCAAAATGCCTGGAAACACTATGTTTAATGAAGCCTATGCTGATGTTGTGTCGGTGTTTGTTCAGTCTTGCCCTCATTGTCTGTGTGGTTCTTCCTATGTATTGCTGACCACATGGGCACTCTAATAGGTAGACAACGCAACGTGAGGAGCAATCTAACCGTTGTTTAATATCAAATGTTGAGTTAGTAGTGTTAGATTTGAAATTCGTGCTCCCATCAGATATGGTGTTACAACATTTACATCGGCGTATACCACACCTAAAACAACCAATTATGGGGACAGTTGAAAGTGTCCCAGATGGGGTTCCTTTTATATTAAGAGAGCGGATTCTACTTGGAGCCAGAATACTACGAAGGTTCCTCCCTCGTCTAAATATAATTTTAGGTTGTTTGGGAAGAATTTTAGACAGTATGGGATCCCCTGTAAAATGAACCAATATTTCTTTAGCAAGGCATAAATATTTTTGTATGATTTGTTGAAAGTTGTTATAAGATTGCAGGTATTGGCATTTATGGCCTCCTTAGCTGCTTTCTTGTTCTGACTCTTAAATTCAAGAAATTCCTTTTGTGCATGATTTTTGCATTTAAAAAAAGCATCCTTCAACAGTAGACTAGGGTATTTTTTAATTCTAAACCTCTCTCTCAGGATTCTGGCTTCAGCAAGATAATCACTATCTTTCGTGCAGTTCTTCCTAACACGGAGATATTGCCCGTATGGAATATTCCTTATCCAGGAAGGGAGGTGGCTGCTGTTGAACTCAAGATAGCTATTCACGTCCACCTTCTTAAAGAAAGTGGACGTGCTGCATTGCCCTTCTTGGTTAATCCTGATTGATAGATCCAAATACTGGATTTGGATGTTGGATATGCTCATTGTGAAGCTTAAACCCCAATTATTGTTGTTTAGAAAGTCTACAAATTCCCTTGCTTCCTCTTCACTGCCTGACCAGAGAATAAGTAGGTCATCTATAAACCTCTTATAGAATTTAATGTATTTGGTCCCTAGTAGGGACTGTGCGATGGCCACGGACTCGAACGCACCCATATATAGGCCCGCATAACTGGGTGCGAATCTGGTGCCCATCGCACAGCCCCTAATCTGTCTATAGAGTCTCCCCTGGTTATCAAATACATTATTATGCAGTATGAACTCAATACCCTGTAATAAAAAATGTCTCTGTGCATTAGGTATATTATTGTCATTGGAAAGGATCCGGTCTATAACTCTTAGACCTTTATCATGAGGAATGTTAGAATATAAGGAATTGACGTCAAGCGTGATTAATAAAATACCTGGAAGTGGGGGTAATTCAGTGATCAATCCTATTAACTGAGTAGAGTCTTTTAGGTAGGATGGTAGCCCCATGTTGTATGGTTGTAAAAAAAGATCGATGTAATGGGATAGGTTGCTTGTGATTGAGTTGATTCCTGAAATAATGGGGCGTCCGGGGGGGTCAATAATAGATTTATGGATTTTTGGGAGAAAATAAAAATGAGGGGTTTTAAATTCATCTATATTCAGGAATTTAAACTCCTTTTTGTTCAATATTCCCATTTTCTTCGCATTCTTTATCAGTGATTTATAATGAGAAAAATTTTCCAGTAATGGGTTGGACTCTAATTCTCTATAATAATGCTTGTCTTTTAATATATTCACACTTTTTGCGGCATACCATTCTCTATTCATTACAACTATACCACCCCCTTTATCTGCCTGTCGGATGGTTAGATTATTATTATCAACTAGTCTTTTGATGGAGAACCGTTCTCCCTTTGTGAGGTTATCTTTTTGTTTAATGTCCGTGATATCCCTTATTTCTTTCAGAGCCAAGTTCTGGAAGGTCTCTAAATGGGAGCCTTTATGGTGGGTAGGGTAAAAGCTGCTTTTAGTTAATGGATCTACATGTAGAAAATCAACCTCCCCTTGTGTATTACTCCTATTGCTTAATCCCCCATCAGTATTTAGAGTTGGGATTAGTTGTTCTTTAGGGGTTTTGGATTGTTCTATAATAAAATGTCTTTTTATTGTTAATTTCCTAATAAATTCGTTAAAATCTAAGAAAAGTCTAAAAGGATTGATGTTGGATTTGGGGCAAAATGATAGTCCACGTCCCAGTAATTTAATCTCATGGTGGGTCAATTCTACATCGGAAATGTTGAAGATGCCATTGCCCATTTGTTTGGACTCTTTTAAATCTAAAGAACCGTTGCCATTATTCTTTATATTACCATTCTTTTCATTGTTATTTTTGTCATATGCAGAATGAATTTGATTATTTCCTAGTCTATTTTTGTTTTTTTCCCTTCTTTTATTGTACTGGGGGAATCCTGAGTGGATCGCAGATTGCCCTCCTCTGCATCCTCTCCTTGTCTTTTTCTTTTTGTTTTGCGGATTACAACCCGTTGAAAAAAATGAGTGATTTTTCCAGTATTAGTGTTATTGTGAGTGGGGGTGTCGACCTTGTCTTGCGTGACTTGTGCGTAGATTTGTTCATTTTTAGTGGTGTTTACCTGAAGGTCCTGTGTATTTTTATCTCTATTGTGTGAACTCTTCGAACTCCTAAAGGAGGCGGTCCTGGACACATAAATGCGTACAGCTCTCACGAGATCCAAAGTATGGAGGTCGCGCTCAACCTGATGAACGGGAGCGGGGCAAAATGATGGGAGAACAATCTCCTGGTTTAGGTGGAAAGTTGAAACCACCTTCGGCAAGAATTCAGGCCGCGGGCGCAACACCACCTTGTCTTGGTGAACCACCAGAAAGGGTGACTTGCACGAAAGTGCAGCCAATTCTGAGACCCTTCTCAGAGACGTAATTGCCACCAGAAAAACCACCTTCTGGGACAGACGAGAGAGAGAGATGTCTCTCAGTGGCTCAAACGGCGGTTTCTGCAGTGCCGCCAGGACCATGTTGAGGTCCCAAGGGTCCAGAGGTCGTCTGTAAGGCGGAACCACCCGAGACACCCCCTGCAGAAATTGACGAACCTTCGGGAGGAGCGCCAAGCGCCTGTCAAACAGCACTGAAAGTGCTGATACTTGACCTTTCAGAGAGCCAAGGGATAATCCCAACTCCAAACCCGACTGTAGGAAAGCCAACAATGTCGGGATGGACAGGGGCCACGGTGAGCGTCCACCAGAGGCACACCAGGAGAAAAAGATTTTCCACGTTCTGTGGTATATCTTCCTGGAGACAGGTTTCCTTGCCCGATTCATCGTGGCAACCACCGTAGGAGAGAAGCCCCTGGATGTCAGCAGCCAGGCCTCAAGAGCCATGCAGTCAATCTGAGGGCCCTGGAATTGAGGTGGAAGAATGGCCCTTGCGCGAGTAGATCTGCGCGTTCTGGAAGAGCCCACCGGTGTCCGCCTGACAGTTGCCAGAGGTCCGGGTACCAGGACCTCCGGGGCCAATCTGGAGCCACTAGAATGGCTACTCTGCATTCTGTCCTGATTTTCCACAGAACCCTGGGAATCAGAGCGAGAGGCGGGAACACATATGGCAGCTGGAAGCTGGACCAACTCAGGATCAGGGCATCCGCCCCAGAGACTGAGGATCCCACGATCGTGCCATGTATTGGCTGATGATTCAGCCGTGAGGCCATCAGATCCACGTCCGGAGTGCCCCATTTGCTGCAGATGTCCCGGAAGACGTCTGGATGCAGGGACCACTCTCCGGCGTCCATCCCCTGTCGACTCAGGTAGTCGGCCCTCCCAGTTCTCGACCCCTGGGATGTGAACTGCGGAGATCAGGCAGCCGTTTTCCTCCACCCAGGCTAGAATGCGGTGGACTTCGGCGAGGGCCTGAGCACTTCTGGTCCCTCCCTGATGATTTATGTAGGCGACGGCCGTCGCATTGTCGGACTGAACCCGAATGGGTTGTCCTGACAGGAATTTCTGAAACGCCAGGAGCGCGCAGATAGACCGCCTTGATCTCCAGCACGTTGATCTGTAATGCCGACTCCGCCTGGGTCCCTAGGCCTTGAGCCCTGTGGTGTAAGAACACCGCGCCCCAGCCCTTCAGACTGGCGTCGGTGGTCACCACTAACCATGACGGTTTTAGAAAGGACCGGCCCCGTGACAGATGATGTGGCTGGAGCCACCACTGTAGGGAGTCCCTGGTCGATTGTGACAGCGTCACCAGCCGATTCAGAGAAATCGTCCTTTTGTCCCATCGGCGAAGAATCTCCAACTGGAGAGGACGGAGGCGAAACTGTGCGAAAGGCACCGCCTCTATCGCCGCTACCATGCGTCCCACCAGCTTCATCAACTCCCGTAGGGAAGATTGTGGTGACAGGATAACATTCTGCACTCCTGATTGGATCGCAAGCTGTTTGGCTTGAGGTAGGGACACCAGGGCTGAGTCCGTGTGGAAGTCCATGCCCAGATATGTCAAAGACTGGGTCGGAACCAGGGTCGACTTTGGAATGTTGAGAAGCCACCCGAACTGTTCCAGAGACTTCATGGTCACCTCCAGGCTCACCCGACAAAGGTCTTGCGATGGCGCCCTGACCAGCAGGTCGTCCAAATAGGGAATGACGGCGTGTCCCTGCACATGCAGGAGAGCCATCATTGAGGCCATCACCTTTGTGAACACTCGCGGTGCCGAGGCTAGCCCGAATGGCAGTGCCACAAATTGGAAGTGTTCTTCCCCCACTGCGAATCTCAACCAGCGCTGATGAGCCGGTGCAATGGGCACGTGAAGGTAGGCGTCTCGGATATCTATGGACGCCAGGAAGTCTCCCTGTGACACAGCCGCGATCACGGAGCGCAGGGATTCCATACGAAACTTCCGAACCAACACGTGGCGGTTGAACAACTTGAGGTCCAGAACCGGACGAAAGGAGCCGTCCTTCTTTGGGACAATAAAGAGGTTGGAGTAAAAACCCCTGAACCTCTCTCCCGTGGGTACTGGGACCACCACTCCGTCTCTGCGGAGTCCCTCCAACACCAGATGAAAAGCCTGAGCTTTGTCTAGGGATGGAACAGACCGGTGGCTGTGACGTCAGCTCTATCCTGTAGCCTTTTGAGACTACGTCTCGGACCCACTGGTCTTGGACGTGGAGAAGCCATCTGTCCTGGAAAAGAGACAGGCGGCCCCCCACCTGTGGGGAGACAGGATGAAGGAGCGAGTCATGCCGAAGCGGGTTTAGGGGTGGCAGCTGCAGCCCCTGCCGGCTTCTTTTGGCGACTTTTGTTGCGCCACTGAGTGGAGGGCTTGCCCCCACGGTCCGCGCGAGCGGACGCCGCTGATGACTGCGAGCTGGGGCGAAAGGACCACTGTTTTGGGTTCCTTTTCACGGTATACCGTGGCTTAGGCTTATTCTGCGGTATCTTAGACTCAGCAGAATCCTTTATCAGCTTGTCCAGCTCGGTGCCGAAGAGCCTGTCACCAGAGAACGGAAGATTTTGCAAAATCTTCTTAGACGTGGCATCTGAGTCCCAAAGACGCAGCCACAACAACCTGCGGATCGCTATAGCATTGGCCGAAGCCACAGCCGAGCGAGTGGCAGTTTCCAAAGTTGCCGTCCTGGCGTAATCCGCATAAGCCCTTGCCCTGTCGGAGAGTGCCAGGACCTCTGGGCTGGCCCTAGCTAGATCAGAGATACCATCCAAGCAGGAGGTAATCGCTTGTAGGGTCCAGACCGCGGCAAAATTAGGGGCAAATGAAGACCCCACAGCCTCATAGGAAGACTTGGCGAGTTGCTCGACCTGTCTATCAGTAGCATCCTTCAATGAGGAGCTATCAGAGGCAGAAAACAAGGAGCGTGCAGCAATCCTAGTCATGGAAGCGTCCACCTTAGGGGACTGTGACCATTCCAGAAGCACCTCCTGAGGAAAGGGAAAGCGAAGGTCCTTAGGTTTACGGACATAACGCCGCCCAGGATGTAACCTGGGTGCTCTAATCACCCTTCCAAAATTAGTGTGGTCCATAAAGGATCCACTTGGTCTCGCCTCCGGCCGCAGCCATTGATAGACCTCCTTGGGGTGAACAGTCACCTCCTCAGGAGGAGTGACCAGACGTAATGTCTCATTGATGGAGGACACCAGATCCTCCACCCCATCTGGAGGTTCAGAGACAGACCCGAGAGTAGAACCCCATCATCTTCCTCACCATCAGAGGAACGCTCCTCCTCAGAGAGAGCTTGGAGCTCTGGAGAGGCCTCACGAGCTCGCTTAGGGGGTCTCACAGAGGAAGTAAGAGCCACCCGGGGGTAACTGGGAGGAGTAGCTGGGTTTTCCAGCCTCCTATGAAGTGCCTCCAGGGATTGCGACATGGAGGACATCTGGGACAGCAGAGATTCATTTATTTTATTCTGCGCCTCCCATGTCCCTGGGATCACCCGAACCTCAGGGTACAGACCCGCAGATTCTGATCCAACAGTAACTGTCCGGGTCTCTGGGCGTCCGCAATTATTGCAGGACCCCTCCACCAGTGAACCGTTGCATGTAGCGCAGGTAATGGTGCCATCTGCCGTCTTAGCAGCATGCTTCCTTACTGAGGACATCGCCACAGTAGGGGGAAATAAGCCAAGTTGTAATAAACAAACCGGAGATCCCGGTGGCTTACCGACCGCAGTAAGCGGTAGGAGGAAGCGGTGTTCGTGTGTGACCTCCGCGAGTTCCGGTCTCCCCTGGAAAGTGCAGACACACGCTGCAGCCAGATCCCAGCCGGGAAGAGAGGGAGAAGATGGCCGCCGACAGTAAAGTCATAGGCGTGGCCAGGAACACGCGGGAGAACACAAAACACGCCCCTCGGTGATGTCACCGTAAGAGCTGCTTCCTCCTCCTCCAGGCAGCCTCAGTAATGGAGGTGCCAGAGCCCGCAGCGCGGGAAAAGAGTGTGTAACAATGCACATACACACACAGACTGCATGCCCAAAACAAACATCAGCAGTCTACAGCCTCAGCCCCTGTGACACACAGGGCGGTCAGCCAGAGTGACCCCAGCACAGGGTACACCGACAGAACCGCGGACCCGAGGGTAACCGCGCGGTCTGAGTGTCATGACACCAAGTGACAGACACTACCCCCAGGCACACAGGAGACACACCAGGTGCCTCAGTGCCGGTCCGGTCTGTAAGCACCTTTAGGGAGGCCTCGGACGGGGGTACAGCACCAGTCCGGAGTGTAAGCACCATTTAGGGAGGCCTCGGACTGGGCTGGCTCCGTCCGGTCTGTAAGCACCATTTAGGGAGGCCTCGGACGGAGCGGAGCTGTGCAAGGCTCCAGGCTCCCCCTCTCCAGAGCCTCCATGGAGGGATGGAAAGGAAGGAGCTCGACAGCGTACCGGGAGAACAGCAAGTGTCCAGGCTAAAAAGCCCTCCGGTACCTCCACCAGCGTGTTCCACAAAGGGTGAGCGGGGAGACTGTCGAGGGTCCCAACCGGGACCATTTACCTTGTCTTCATACGCCATCACGTAAGCTGTGAGAATGCAGTGAAGTGCAAGCAAAGCGTGATCCTCCGAGCACACTAAGTTTAAAACTGAGGATGTTTCCTACGGTGGGGGTTTATAAGCGGAGGAGGCGGTGTCTACAAACTTGTAGTACCTAGTGTGACCTCCGGAGGGCGGAGCCCTAAACCCCATTGTCTGGGTCTCCCATTATGATGACCAGAAAACACCCTATGAAGTCCAATCTGAGTACAAAGCTACTTGTGGCATAGCTTTCAAAAGGTCCTTCTGCCATGGAAACCAACTGGTGGGTGCTAAAATGACTACTTAAATTATATTGCTGTTAGAGGCAGTTACTGACTATATAATACAGTCACATCCTGCCTTAAATAATTAAAAAAAATTATGGGCATTTATTGGTGATAGATTCTCCTGAAAAAGGGTTTCTGGTTTAAAAAACACTGTCTAGGTGCATTTTGTTTTTAAAAAATAACTGTTTAAATAACTTGAGTGTGCTTACTCACTGCTGATCCCAAGTGTCTTGTATTGTGTGCAACTATGATATTATCTCAACGGCTCTGTAGGCAGTCAATCAGATCAGTAGTTGTCAGCGGCTTGTGCCATTAACTCTGACAAAGCTGCTGAGCTGACTTATTAGTTGCAGCATTGTCAGTGTGATGTCAGTACTGCAGATAATAAGGGCACATGACCGATGATCAAGATTAACGGTGTTTTTGATGCAGAATGTTTTTTCTGTGTGTATTTTCTGCATTGTATACTACAAGCACAGTGGATGGGATTTATGGAAATCGCATATCCACTGTGCTTCTTTTCAACCCTGTGTAAACTGGTGTGGATTTCCTCAGCGGGAGAAGGCAGCGCCCCAAATTCTGATTTTGGTCATGGATACTGTTTTCTGTCATGGAGGACACTAATGTCTTTGCAGGAGAAGACATGCTGCATCCAGAACACAGTGTGTACTGCATGTGGGCACATATCTTAACAGACATTGAGCGCAGCAGCGGTGACTCAGCGCTAGCATAACACACTGCAGTTTTGGAAAACCCCTTTAACTTTGGTTGGTACCTGGACTCTCCTGCCCTGAAAACTCCAACTGCACTGTGTGTTTTGTATCTTGTGTTATTGTATATATTGTGATGTAATGTGCAATGTTTAGCTATAGATTATAAGGTATAGAGAAAAAGACTGAGGGTGGCCCAATGCGGTATTTTTGGGCAAGGGGCTCAGGGCTCTTAACTAAAGGGCAGCAAAGGCCTCAGGCACACCGCCCACCTCCACAGAGTAAGAGGGAAGGAATTGGTAGCGGGGGGTTTCTGGCTTTGGTGTATGGATTTTTGGGGCACAAGCTGCACCAGTGCCTCAGCTGCCTGGTAGACCAGGATCCTTCCGCTGATCAGAAACTTGTAAAGGACAACAGTTCCATAGCTTCTAGTACATTAGATAACAATTGTCCTCTTTTCACCACGCTACTCAACATTACTGTAAGGGATGTCAAAGTCATTAAGTTCTCTCCTGTAAAACAAGGCCTCGCCAGACACAACGGTAGGAACCCATGTCATACTAGTGTATTTTATCAAGTGTCTCTATTTTAATTAAATAATTAATGGTTACATTTTATAATTCACTCACAACCTGCTTATCCACAATATATCAAATGAGTTAATTTGGAGTTAGTTGGATTTCTTGTAAAAACCTTTGGTGTTTGGATATTAGCCTCCATTCATCTTGTACATCATTAGCCTTTCCCAAATGCAATGTTACATTAAATCTATAATGATGCTAGGTTTTTTTTGTATATCCCAGGTTTATATTTATGTAGATGCTATCATTAATCATATGTGTGGAGCAGGAGCAGGAAAAGGGAATTCTTCCACATGCGGCAGTCTGTACGATGCGGATAAGAGAAGCTTTCCTAGCGTGCCGTACTCGTTTCATGACTTCAATGAAAATAAGTGTAAAACTGGAAGCGGTAACATTGAGAACTATGGGGATGCGGACCAGGTACAATATTAAAAATCCAGAAATATTAAACTTCTTAAACTAAACTAAAACATTCAATTTAGTAGTTACTATGATAAGATTGTACTTGCTAGGGTGAATTCACACATCTGATCGTTAGTGTGCTGCCTGATTTTTTAATTGGATAGTACAGACCCACGGTCATCGTTAATCTGATCCTCAAAATATAAGTCTTGCTTTGAGCAGGGGTGTACATAGAAATCATGTCACATTACAGAAGTCCCACTTGCCACCCTACACATAGACAAACAAACAAAAAAATTACATATTCAGCTGGGTCACAGAAGAGCATACCTCAGAATTTTACACTGATTATCCAAAATCAAATCCATTGCATATATAATATGCAGAGAAAAGGCTCCCCCCCGAATATTAGAAGTCATTATAGACAATCAGAGAATCGCTCCTTATCATGCATATGTGGTGCCCTGCTAACCCAGGTTACCACAGACTCACCTACAGCACGGATGGGTTTGCACAGCAGGGATACAGACACAAACAACATCTTCCACCCAGGGACAGTAGGGGAGCCCAACTTGCTGCCCTTAGGCAAGATCCCCTATAAATACTGGTGCTGGGGGCGGAGTTAGAGTGTGCAGACTCTACAAGAGATGTGAAGACGTACTGGTGATCGATGCTGCATTAGGCCCAAGCCAGTTACCCCAAGCAGCCTCTCCAGCAGTCCTGCACGGCCCAAGAGTGGGGACGAAAGGCAAGGAGAAGCGAAAGGACAGTGGGGACCGAGGAGCCAGCGTTAGGTTCACCCTTGAGTAACACCCGGACACCGGAGTCCGCGTCTACTGGAGAGCACCAGGCCCAGTACAAAATACCGGTACACCATGGAGACTCTAGTCTCCCAGGCATCTGCGCAGTCACATACCAGGGAGCCAGGTATTGCAGAGAAAGAAGCAGTGTTAGTCGAGCGAAGGTATCCCGACGACAGCACAGGTGAACAAAGAGAGCAGAGGAGGCCAGCTAAGTTCTACATAGGTGAGGTCTTCATACACACGGGGAAAGCAACAAGGAGGCCATATACCCACTCACTGTGGAGACCCATAAGTGCATCCCGAACACCTGGCAGTGCTCTGGACATCTACCTACAACGCACAAGTAAAAGGTAAAAGAACAACCAGCAGTGTGTGTGTCAGTTCCTTACCCACATCCCTGTCAGCCTCAGAGACTGTTCTGTCTTCCAGCAGCCCAGCTAACTCCCTGCTCCATTCATCATCAGCACTCCCACCACCACCGGTGCATCCCTGTCCCGGAGGGCTAGCTCCACCTGCAGGGAGCTGTACCATCTTTGCCGCTATACCACCACCCTCCGGAGGTTTGAAGTGGCGCTGGTGCTCAATCACTAGAAGCTGCGGGTGGCATCACGTGATCTTTATAAACTCCATTTCTCCCATTTCAACTACCCTTTTTTTAAAAGCAGACCACCAGGGTCACGGGTCTGGGCAGCCCACCAGTGACAACCCAACAGCAGCAGAGGCCCAGACACCCAAGTCCTCATTCCCTGGGCGAGTCATATATGCAATAGTTTGGTACTCATAAATGAGTATAAGGCTTTACCCATGATGAGACTGTGACCCCCCCAGAGCACACACGAGCGATTCTCTGGTTAACTTTAATGGCTTCTAATGTGCAGGAAAAGATTCTACAAGGATAATCAGTGTAATATATTTGGGAGGTATTCCTCTTTTTGATGGATCCATTACTAGTATTCATAGGTCATATTTTTTGCCACTGGGAATGGATAGTAAATTTTACTGACATCCCCATATATTTTCTGATAGACCTATTAAGCATTGCGCTTTAAAATTGCCATCGTCATTCTTACACTACATAGACTCCCCTTCTTTCATATCTGGACCGAACACCAACCTCTGTGTGTGTCTTTTCTAAACCTCATTGGATGAAAAATGTTCTACGTACTGTATATATTTTTTGTATGATGGCTATATTTTTCTTCTTTGTAATAAACTTAAATTTTTTAGCCATAAACTCTGTTTATGTCTCCTTTTGGCAAATTGTCTATCTACAGTCATATGAAAACGTTTGGGCACCCCTCTTAATCTTACTCTTTTTTTTTTTTTAAATTGTTTTTTTGCAACAGCTATTTCAGTGTGATATATGTAATAACTGATGGACACAGTAATATTTCAGTATTGAAGTGAGGTTTATTGTATTAACCGAAAATGTGAAATATGCATTATTTAAAAAATTGATAGGTGCAAAAGTATGGGCACCTCAACAGAAAAGTGACATTAATATTTAGTAGATCCTCCTTTTGCAAAAATAATAGCCTCTAGTAGCTTCCTGTAGCTGTTAATGAGTTCCTGGATCCTGGATGAAGGTATTTTTGACCATTCCTCTTTACAAAACAATTCCAGTTCAGTTAAGTTTGATGGTCGTCGAGCATGGACAGCCCGCTTCAAAACATCCCACAGATGTTCAATGATATTCAGGTCTGGGGACTGGGATGGCCTTTCCAGAACATTGTAATTGTTCCTCTGCATGAATGCCTGAGTAGATTTGGAGCGGTGTTTTGGATCATTGTCTTGCTGAAAGATCCATCCCCGGCGTAACTTCAACTTTGACACTGATTCTTGAACATTATTCTCAAGAATCTGCTGATACTGAGTGGAATCCATGCGACCCTCAACTTTAACAAGATTCCCGGTGCCGTCATTGGCCACACAGCCCCAAAGCATGATGGACTCTCTCCAAATTTGACACTGGGTAGCAAGTGTTTTTCTTGGAATGCTGTGTTTTTGTGGCGCCATGCATAACGCCTTGTTGTATGACCAAACAACTCAATCTTTGTTTCATCAGTCCACAGGACCTTCTTCCAAAATGAAACTGTCTTGTCCAAACGTGCTTTTGCATACCTCTGGTGACTCTGTTTGTGGCGTGCATGCAGAAACGGCTTCTTTCGCATCACTCTCCCATACAGCTTCTCCTTGTGCAGTTTGCGCTGTATTGTTGACCGATGCACAGTGACACCATCTGCAGCAAGATGATGCTGCAGGTATTTGGAGGTAGTCTGTGGATTGTTCTTGACTGTTCTCACCATTCTTCTTCTCTGTCTTTCTGATATTTTTGTTGGCCTGCCACTTCTGGCCTTTACAAGAACTGTACCTGTGGTCTTCCATTTACTTACTATGTTTCTCACAGTGGAAACTGACAGGTTAAATCTCAGACAACTTTTTCTATCCTTCCCCTGAACAACTATTTTGAACAATCTTTTTTTTCAGATCATTTGAGAGCTGTTTTGAGGAGCCCATGATGCGACTCCTCAGAGAAGATGCATCTAGGAGAACAACTTGCAAGTGGACACCTGAAATAGCTTTTCTCATGATTGGATACACCAGGCTATGAAGTACAAAGCTCAATGAGGTTACCAAACCAATTTAGTGCTTCAGTAAGTCAGTAAAAAGTAGTTAGGAGTATTCAAATCATGAAAATCAGAAGGGTGCCCATACTTTGGCACCTGTCAAGTTTTGAAATAATGCATATTTCACATTTTCAGTTAGTACAATAAACCTCATTTCAAACCTGAAATATTACTGTGTCCATCAGTTATTATATATATCACACTGAAATAGCTTTTGCAAAAAAACAATTTTAAACAATTTTAAGATTAAGAGGGGTGCTGTTTATAGAAAAGTTAAATTTTCTTATAGGAGGTAAATATTAAATTGAGTATTAGAAGAATTTTTACCAACTTCAAAATATTATAAAAGTATCAATTTTATTAACAATTAATAAAAAGGTCACCGACCCAAACATTAAAGACCTAAGGAATCAATATATATTCAGCGGCATCAGTATTAGTCCGCCTCTGTAGATATGGTGGCACCCTTAATGGGTAATGACACCTAAATGGCATGTATATACAAGTCCCAAATTTACCTATAACAACACTCAAAAAGTGACATATCTATTTATAAAAAGCAACCGAAGTTTAGTTGTTCATTCATCCCTCCTGGGGATGAGCTTTCAAAGGTAAAGATCCATCGCGATTCTTTTCTCAATAGGGCATTATCGAGGCCACCCTTTCTTGGTGAAGGTTTTTGAACCTCGAGTACACGGACTTTCAAACAATTGATATTTCCCCCATGCATCTCGTGTACATGTCTAGAAACAGCAGTATCTGTCATGTGCCTGATGTCACCAAGGTGCTCCCCTATACGTCTCCGTAGTTCCCTTGTAGTTTTACCAATGTAGTCCATTGGACACGGGCAGGTTAAGAGGGGTGCCCAAACGTTTTCATATGACTGCATTATCTATCTATCTATCTATCTATCTATCTATCTATCTATCTATCTCTTTTTATGCTTGCTTACGTCTTGTTGGAAAAATAATGTACTGTACATATAGTAAATGTAGCATGTAAAAGATGATTTTAAAAACGCACAGTGTACCGATGTCACACGGACACTGTCTGAGGGTATAAATTGCCCTCGTTTAGCACTCCTGTGAGATACAGATGGAAACTAGCATGTCACTCAAAGAAGTTTTCAGAAACAACAGCAAATGGATTTATCTAACCCCAGTGTATTAGTATCTTTAATTGTTTTATTCTTTACTTTTTCTACACAGGTCAGAGATTGTCGTCTTGTGAGCCTTCTGGATTTGGCATTAGAAATTGAATCTGTCCGAGCTAGTATTACAGACTATTTGAACTTGCTCATTGATATCGGTGTGGCTGGCTTTAGACTTGATGCTTCTAAACACATGTGGCCTGGGGATATTCAGGCCATTATAAGCAGACTAAACAACCTGAGCACTCAGTGGTTTCCCAATGGGACTCGCCCATTTATTTTCCAAGAGGTAAAATATGTTATTGTAATCAAAGCTATTATACAAAGTATTACATCATTGTTGCCGAATCTAATAATCACAATGTTTCATTAATATCAATCAACATTATAAGAATACTTTATTCAATGTCATGCTAAAGTGAAAAAAGAAACTAAGTAAAGATGTTTATTAAATGGCGCAGCCATCTGTTCCCACAGCTGTTTCCTCATCTGGGCGCAGTCCCTATCCAGTTTGTTGTGTTGTATTCCATGGTAGTATACATAGAGGCTTCTCACACTTGGGTTCAAGCAGTCTTGTTTTTTACTGGAGACTTCCAAAGTGTGAATAGGTCCAAATATTAAGAATAAAAATTTCAGTGGCCCTTATATATTATATCCATTTTGGAATTAAGGTCTGAACAGGGATCTTGGCTTTTACAAACCACTACAGCACTTCAAGATCAATACTTGTCTTGTGATCAGAGATTCCCTTACGCCACAGTGTCGTCACATCTCCCTAGAAGGTCTCAGAGTGCTTCATCGTGTTTTGCAAAAACCATGGACAGTGTTTTCTCTTATCTCCCTTCTGTATGTTACTGAACCCTCTAATGGACAGGCAAATGGAGGGTTATACTTTTAAGGGATATGTTTAATGTCATGCCCACAGAGCAACCCCAAAAGGTGAGCAATATTCATGGTATTAACCTACAAGGAATTCCTTCAAGAGGAAAAAGGTTCAGCCAAATTCAATAGAAACTAACAATCTCAATAGAGTAAATAACAAAGAACTAACTGTGAAAGCCAAAACACAGGCGACCAGATACATTAAAAAATATATAAATTTATTAATATAATCGCAAAAGTGCAGGTGAGTACAGAGGAGAAAGGGTAACAAAGTTACATCAGAAGTACTAGATATCAAACACAGTTGCCTATACCTGAGACAACACCCAAAAGGAAAGATAATAAACTGACAAGTGTGGTACACATGCTGCTAAATAACATTGGCCCTAACTAAAAATCAATGGCAGCCAGTCACCTAACACATGAGCAGCCAGGAGGTCAGACAGCAGACAAAATAATCATAACACTGGTGGTAAATTAACCTTATGACATGGTGCTGGTACCCAACAGGTTACGATACCACGGATGAGCGGCTGATAGCCTCAACATGTGTTTCGCTGTGTGCACGCAGCTTCATCAGGAGGCTTTCAAACAAGGTGTAATACAGGGCAACCATTTTAGAAAAGTACTTACGGTACCTTTGCTGAGAAAAAGATATGTTCTGATATATATTTTTTTTCATATCTGGACCTAACTCCATTTTGGAAGTCACCATTAAGGTCTGAACAGTGTTTGTGGCTTTTAGAAACCACAAGGCCATGTGCACACAATTGAGTATTTGATGAGTTTTTTTACCTCAGGATTTGTAGCCAAAAGCAGCAGTGGGTGATAAATACAGAAGTGGTGCAGGTGTTTCTATTAGACTTTTCCTCTGATTGCTCCACTCTTGGTTTTGTCTACAAATCCTGAGGTAAAAAACTCATCAAATACTCAGCGTGTGCTTGTGGCCTAACAGCACTTCAAGATCCATGCTACTCTGGTGATTAGTTCACTCACTCCACAGTGTCATCACAACGCCTCCCTACAAGGTCTCAGAGTGCTGTATCGTGTTTTGTAAAAACATAGACACTGTTTTCTCTTTTCTCCCTTGTGGATGTTCCTGAACCCTATATTATACAAGTAATGCAGGCTAACACCTTTAAGGCATGAGTTTGATGTTGTGCCCACAGAACAACCCCACGAGGTGAGCAATATTCATTATGTATCAAAAGATATTTCAGTCTCAAGTTCAAGATAATAAACCAGAATATGCTGTTTTGTGCTCAGCTTTTTCTGGAATCCCTATATAGAATGACTGGAGTGGCATTCATGGAAACACAAAGCTGCACTTTCATACATGCACACGTTAATTAAATAAGAATTGACACTACTACCGACTGGGTAAACAAGGCCGTAGGCTTTATTAAGGTTAGATAAATTATTAAAACCAATATTAAAATTTTTATTATCCATTCCAATAGATAAATAAAACCAGCTATATTATATAGCAATTGAATTCATAAGAAAGATTACTTTATAATTACCGTTAAACATAACAAAACCATCCCAACACAAGACGGAACATTTTTACTCCTCTAATAATGCCTCACGACAAAAGAATTAAATAGTTACGTTTTCGAACCAGCCTCATCCAAAATCATCGGCCATTCGTTACAAAAAAGACTCCCTTTTTTTTTTAAAAGAAAACATGAATATGAGGGAGGGAGGGTGGGTCTTCAATTCTGTCAGAGGTCTGACTGACCCTCTGACAGGAAAGTGGACCTATTTATAGCCTCTCACTGCCCGCCAACCTGGCTGACCAATAGCCACCTAAGGTCATCATAACTTGACCATTGGCTGAAATCCAGCCAACCAGCACCTGTTGCCATGCACAAGCCCTAAGTGCCTGGCAACAATAGCCCTTCACTTGGCCCCATAACTGCGTATATAGCAGCCTGTGTTGCCATGTTGTCCCCCGCTATCTGCTCAGGGGACATTACATGGAAACACAAAGCTGCACTTTCATACATGCACACGTAAATTAAATAAGAATCGACACTACTACCGACTGGGTAAACAAGGCCGTGGGCTTTATTAAGGTTAAATAAATTATTAAAACCAATATTAAAATTTTTATTATCCATTCCAATAGATAAATAAAACCAGCTATATTATATAGCAATTGAATTCATAAGAAAGATTACTTTATAATTACCGTTAAACATAACAAAACCATCCCACCCGGGCAGCACATCGCTATGTGCGGCCCCCCCAAATACGCCCAAGACATTGTTCCACCGCTGTTTGTAAGCCCAGGTTAAAAACATCCCATCCAATTTCACTCAAATGGACCCCATCTTTACGGTACATACCCTCAATAAAACCTTCCAGGTCCACATGACGATAGGACCGACCTCCTGAGGCTGAAATAAATTTTTCCAATAGCCTATTTACCCGCTTCCGGATAGATTCCATAAATTTAAATTGAACATGGTTCCACACCAACCGAGGAACGATCTCGGAAGATACCAACTCGGAAAACGGAAACATAGATCGAATGAGACCAATATCTCTCCTAAAATAACTAAGCAAATCCAACGTTGGTATTTTCCCGATATCGTTACCGCCGATATGTAAAACAAGAAGATCCGGGTGCGGGAAGGCGACCGAAATTTCACTTAAATAACGACAAAGATCATGTAACCTCAAACCCCTATACCCAAACCAGAAAATCAGGGCATGCATCGAATCAATCGACAAATTCTCGGTATAGCTTCTTACCGCTGCCCTCTTCTGGGCCCAATATATGTAGGAATGACCTACAATCCAAACAATAATTGGTCCTAGGAAAAAATAATAACAACGTTAGACTAACAAATTCGGGGCGCGAACATATAATCTTGCTCTATGTGATTTCCAC
This sequence comes from Allobates femoralis, assembly GCA_033576535.1. NCBI lineage: Eukaryota > Metazoa > Chordata > Amphibia > Anura > Aromobatidae > Allobates > Allobates femoralis. The sequence continues at coordinate 196,520,486 of JARQOC010000007.1, forward strand.
CTCCCCAAGCGTTGGATGGAATGAGTACTCAACCCCGCACAAGCTGCCGTCGTTGCAGCACCAATCCTAAAAGAATGAGACAAGAATCGAAGATGACTCGTTCAACAAATTAAAGCATTTTTTTAGAACAGAAGAAAATTGATAAACCGTCACCGGGTCGCCATGTTCATGTATGAACAAAGACCCTTGAGAGGGGTGACGAACTGATAACCAATGTCGCATGTTCTGACAAGGACAAAGGCAAGAATTTGAAAGTGAATTGAAGCTTCACAGACGTACCAGTACCTCGCTGATCAGTCTTAGATCTACGAACCAGGATCAAGATAAAACTGTCGAACAATGAGACATCCTCGACCCTCATACCCGAAAATTTAAACTTACTGTAAGATACCACCTCGCCGATCCTAAAAGCTCCAAAAAACATTAAATAAAACACGTACGAAATAATGAGACTTCATAATCGGAAAAGCAAACATCCTTTAATACAAACCATAGTTTCTTCAACACATCCAAAGAAATAGGACGACGAGTATCAAGCATAGAATTCCCCTTCCGAACACCTTTCAAAAACTGACGAACGACAAACATATTAGACAAAGAACATCCTCCATATAGTTGGTGAAAAAATGATACGCCATACATAGTTTTTGTCAAACTCGACTGGCTGCGACCGGATCGCAAAAGTGCTTCGCAAAATTGAAGTACAACAATAGCGTCACCATTAACTGCAGAAATATGCCTTGTTGCACAAAAATTCGACCATTCTCGCCATGCAGCCGCATAAGAGGCCCATGTTGAGGGAGCCACAGAGTTCCTAAGAAAATCAGTTATTGATCCTCCAACACCGTCCAAAGACCCGAGGGGCACTCCCTTCCGCAGTGACCCGCTGCCGGAAAGGAATCGCGGAAATCCGCACAAAGCTGCCGAGAGAGAAACAGTGCTGACATATTAACAGACTCAAGGTCGTGAGTCGCCTTTAACCAAATATTAAATCGAAGGCAAGATAACACCAGTCGGCGAAGCAGGCGACTAATGAGTGGACACTTCGAAGAAAGCGAATTGATGACAAACACCGATCCCTGAGTAGGGAAGCAAAAGGTGATACGCTTATTGACCAAACATGAGCCCCAAAGCTCCACAATGGCTAACAATGCCACTAAATCCAATAACACCGGTGACTTACAAAAACCACGTTCAAGAAAAAACGCAGGCCAACGAGAGGAAGACCAATCGCGTCCATAAAGTACACCAAAACCACAGGAAGGATCCGCATGCAAAAATAAAGATAATGACGAAGCCGACACGAAGTCATCCTGCAAGCAGCAAATACCGTTAAAAGAAGATAAAAACTCATGCCAAACCAAAAGATCATCCCTCAATGAACGAGTCACCCGAATATGGCAACATGAAGACGTGACACCTTTAGTGGCATCATAAAGGCGCCGCAAAAAGGGGCGACCCATTGGTAAAATGCACAAGGCAAAATTAAGGCTACCCAACAAGGATGGAAAATCCCTCAATGTAGCCTTCTCTCTACATAACATGTTCGCTACTAACCGTTTCAGTTTATCCAACTTTGATTCGGACAGACTGAATTCCATCTTGTCGGAATCAATAGTGATACCCAAGTATTCCAGCTTAGTACAAGGAAACACAGTCTTATCAGAGGCTAAAGGAACTCCAAAATGATCCATTAACCGTAAAAATCGAGAAAGAAGAGAAAAACAATCATCGGAAAACCCCGATCCCACAAACAAAAAGTCGTCCAAATAATGTAACACACCAGCAGAAGGAAAATCCGACCCAACCGCCCATGATAAAAACGTAGAAAACAATTCAAAATAAAAACACGAAAGAGAAAATCCCATAGGGAGACAACAATCAAAATAAAAACCACCATCAAAATAAAAACCCAAAGAATTAAAACCGACTGGATTAACTGGCAAAAGCCGAAAATCAGACTGAACATCAGATTTAGCTAACAGACAATGTCTACCGAAACGACGCAAGAATTCGACCGTAGCTTCAAAACGCACATACTTAACCGCAGCTACTGCAGGATCGACCTGATCATTAAGGGATCCCCCTTTCGGAAACGACAAATGATGTATAATACGAAAAGAACCTGGCTCCTTCTTAGGGACAACCCCTAAAGGAGAAATCCTAAAATCCTCGAACGGTGGAACGGCAAAAGGCCCGCTATGCGTCCCAAAGAAAGTTCCTTCTCGATATGCCGAACCACCGCAGCAGGATGCTGAAGAGCTGACACCAGGTTCTTTCCAACCACACAACCTTTCCCACCGAAAGGGGAAACAAAAAACCCATTACGAAACCCATCAATTAACAAAGTTGCCATCGCCCTGTCTGGAAAACTGCTTAACCATGGAAGCATGTTTTCCAGAATCACTGGGGTCGACGTTTTTAACCGAAGAATTCCCGACAGGGGCGGTGGATTGAGCAGACATTGCCTGCTTACGAAAGCACTTAGAAGCCGGGTGGCTACCTGCGCAAAATGAGCATTCATGTTTAAAGCAGCAAGAATTAGCCCACTTACATGAAGACTCATTAAACGCAAAACAAACTCCCTTCCGTGAAGCCGGAATCGAAGCAGGCTTCACAGACTGGTTGCGCTGCGGTAACATTAAATTGAGCCAAAGCCCGACATCCTTCACACCCCAAGCAATAGTGGGGTGAACAGCAAGCTTCTGACGAAAAGACTCGTCATAATGAAGCCATGCCGACCCCCCAAAATTCCTATAGGCTTTAAGTATAATATCGAGGTGCTGAAAGAGGCCCGTACAACAAGAAGGGTATTTCTCTCCCAGCACCGCAGAAAAAATAGAAAACGCTTGCACCCAATTATGAAAGGATTTATACGGTTTACGCTTATCCGACTCGTGTTCTAATTTATCATCTTTTCTCTCGCCCCTGACTGGGTGTTCCCTAGACACTGGAAGGAGAGAAAAAATATCAACATATTCGCGGTTCCAAATTTTCTCTTTAACAGCAAGCGAAAGATGGAACCCGAGAGGGGAAACCTCACAAACGAGAGCTTCCTTAAACGCGAGGTCAGATACGGCAGCAGACCGTACCTCTGCATGCTCAACCAACGCCCCTGCCCTTTTCTCGCTAGGCTTAACAGATAACGCGAGGGCGTCGGCAACGGCTTTAGCTACCATCGACCTAAAATCCTCAATATTAACCTGTGAAAGTGAATAAGATACAGTCTCACCATGACGCGATTGCAGCTGTGCAGGTCGAGATGCAGATGCTCCTGGTGCCGGACGAGATTCAGGAACGGATGTAGAAAACGCAGGACGACGAGCCGATCGGCAAGCGAGATCCTCTTCAGAAGACGGGTCCGAAGAAGACCATACCCGGCGTGCATCTTCAGACCTAGAAAGGGGAGGAAGAGGCAAAGAAGACAATCCCGGCAGCGCCAATCCTGGAACGGCACTGCCCGAAGCATCCAGGCCGGCGTTGAAAGAAGCAGCAGGAACAGATGAAGATGCAGCATCCATCAGCATATTGGGACCTAAGCCCCTGTCCCAAGCAGACAAGTCCAGAGGAGTGCATTGTACAGAGTTAAATACAGCTGACTCATGACACGTCAGCTCCTGGGGCTGGCTACTATGATGCCCAGCAGCTACAGCTAAATTTTCAAAAATCCCGGGGCCAGATTGTGCAGATTCCTGAGGGCAGTCACGTGACCGTTTTCTAGATGGCCGGCAGGTGGCGCTCTCAGAACATACCGGCCGCAGACCGCGCGATGTGGATGCTCCTCCGGCTCCCTCCTTCTTCCTGGATCCGGACTGCCGGTTAGCTTCGCCGGCTCCCCGCTGTGGCGGGGGGGAAGGAGGATACCGGATCCTCACTCTCCTGTGAGTGCGGAGGTTGCGCCCGGCCGACCCAGGCAGCTCCGCACTATGAAAAGAAGGGGGCTCCATACCTGCCTCCCCAGCAGCTGCAGCATCACAGGTACCAGGCGGCAACAGTGCTAAACAGGACCGCAGTAAAGCCTCACCACCTGGCTGGCCAGCCCTGACAAGTAATTCAGATAACAGGCTGTCCATCTTCAATTCTGTCAGAGGTCTGACTGACCCTCTGACAGGAAAGTGGACCTATTTATAGCCTCTCACTGCCCGCCAACCTGGCTGACCAATAGCCACCTAAGGTCACCATAACTTGACCATTGGCTGAAATCCAGCCAACCAGCACCTGTTGCTATGCACAAGCCCTAAGTGCCTGGCAACAATAGCCCTTCACTTGGCCCCATAACTGCATATATAGCAGCCTGTGTTGCCATGTTGTCCCCCGCTATCTGCTCAGGGGACATTACATACTTTTGCTTCATTTTGTAACAAGGATAAAAGAGTGCCATCAAGGATAAAATTTCCCCATAATGCCATTTGGTGTGGATACCAATGGTCGGACCCCTGCTGATCCATAAGTGAGCACTGGACAACCCCTTTAGGTTATATATTAAATTCATTTAATTACATTGCTTTCATTTTTATATAAAGACTCCTGATTTTAAAACTATGGTTTACCATGATTTCCTCTTATTCTTAAATGGATTTTCTACTTTATTTTAACAGATTTGTTGAATGCACGATTTTGATACCAGTGTTTACATTTTTACTGTGCAGTGTGTAATGGATGTGTCTGACCGTACAGGGACATGCTCTGATCATACCACATCTCCTGTGCTGAGATAATCTTATATATGTGTCCCTGCTATGTACTGTGTAATGGATGTGTCTGGCCGTACAGGGACATGGTCTGATCATACCACATCTCCTGTGCTGAGATAATCTTATATATGTTTCCTTGCTATGTACTGTGTAATGGATGTGTCTGACCGTTCAGGGACATGGTCTGATCATACTACATCTCCTGTGCTGAGATAATCTTATATATGTGTCCCTCCTATGTGCTGTGTAATGGCCATGTCTGATCGTTCAGGGACATGGTCTGATCATGCCACATCTCCTGTGCTGAGATAATCTTAGTACATAGCAGGGACATATATATGTGTATTGGTCGTGTCTGACCGTACAGGAACATATAAAGGGATTATCCACGGCACCCCATGAAAAGAGGAGTTCAATGAACCCCAAGTAGCGAGACGCTCGTACTCAACCAGGGAGACCCACCTGGATATCCATAAACCAAGAAAAAAGAAAGAACAGCACCTCTCAAGCTGGTTTGTTATCAAGTTGCTTCAACATTTATTCCGTCCATCCCCAAGCACAACATTTCGGTCCGCAGACCTGTTTTAAAAAAAAAAGGTCTGCGGACCGAAGCGTTGTGCTTGGGGATGGACGGAATAAACGTTGAAGCAACTTGATAACAAACCAGCTTGAGAGGTGCTGTTCTTTCTTTTTTCTTCGTACAGGAACATTGTCGGATCATTCCACATCTCCTGTGCTGAGATAATCTTATATATGTGTCCCTGCTATGTACTATATATTGGCTGTGCCTGACCGTACAGGGACATAGTCTGATCATACCACATCTCCTGGGCTGAGATAATCTTATATACGTGTCTCTGCTATGTGCTGTGTAATGGATGTGTCTGACCATACAGGGACGTGGTCTGATCATACCACATCTCCTGTGCTGAGATAATCTTATATATGTGTCCCTGCTCTGTACTGTGTAATGGATGTGTCTGACCGTACAGGGACATGGTCTGATCATACCACATCTCCTGTGCTGAGATAATCTTATATATGTTTCCCTGCTATGTACTGTGTAATGGATGTGTCTGACCGTTCAGGGACATGGTCTGATCATACTACATCTCCTGTGCTGAGATAATCTTATATATGTGTCCCTCCTATGTGCTGTGTAATGGCCATGTCTGATCGTTCAGGGACATGGTCTGATCATACCACATCTCCTGTGCTGAGATAATCTTAGTACATAGCATGGACATATATATGTGTAATGGTCGTGTCTGACCATACAGGAACATATAAAGGAATTATCCACGGCACCCCATGAAAAGAGGAGTTCAATGAACCCCAAGTAGCGAGACGCTCGTACTCAACCAGGGAGACCCACCTGAATATCCATAAACCAAGAAAAAAGAAAGAACAGCACCTCTCAAGCTGGTTTGTTATCAAGTTGCTTCAACATTTATTCCTTCCATCCCCAAGCACAACATTTAGGTCCGCAGACCTGTTTTAAAAAAAAAAGGTCTGCGGACCGAAGCGTTGTGCTTGGGGATGGACGGAATAAACGTTGAAGCAACTTGATAACAAACCAGCTTGAGAGTGTGCTGTTCTTTCTTTTTTCTTCGTACAGGAACATTGTCGGATCATAACACATCTCCTGTGCTGAGATAATCTTATATATGTGTCCCTGCTATGTACTATATATTGGCTGTGCCTGACCGTACAGGGACATAGTCTGATCATACCACATCTCCTGGGCTGAGATAATCTTATATACGTGTCTCTGCTATGTGCTGTGTAATGGATGTGTCTGACCATACAGGGACGTGGTCTGATCATACCACATCTCCTGTGCTGAGATAATCTTATATATGTGTCCCTGCTCTGTACTGTGTAATGGATGTGTCTGACCGTACAGGGACATGGTCTGATCATATCACACCTCCTTTGCTGAGATAATCTTATGTGTCCCTGCTATGTACAGTCTAATGGATGTGTCTGACCATATCACATCTTCTGTGCTGAGATAATCTAATATATGTGTCCCTGCTATGTACTGTGTAATGGATGTGTCTGACCATACAGGGAAAGGGTCTGATCATACCACATCTCCTGTGCTGAGATAATCTTATTTATGTGTCCCTGCTATGTACTGTGTAATGGATGTGTCTGACAGTACAGGGAAAGGGTCTGATCGTACCACATCTCCTGGGCTGTGGAGGAAGTAAAAACGTATTCTGACATTATAGCAGGTGATTATAAATTATTCTTATATTATTATTATTATTTATTTATTTATATAGCGCCAATCAATTCCATAGCGCTTTACATGCTAAAAGGGCAGGCAAGGACAAGTACAATAAATGTGGACAATTTGGTCATACAGATACAAGAGGGGAGAAGATCCTCCTCTCAGCAAGGGCTCACAATCTACGAATGTAGTCTCTGCTATGTACTGTGTATGATGGATGTGTCTGACCATACAGGGACATGATCTGATCATACCACATCTCCTGTGCTGATATAATCTCATATATGTGTCCTTGCTATGTACTGTGTAATGGATGTGTCTGACCGTACAGGGAAAGGGTCTGATCATACCACATCTCCTGGGCTGTGGAGGATGTAAAAAAGTATTCTGACATTATAGCAGGTGATTGTAAATTATTCTTTTATTAACATAAAAAAATTACTTAAAAACAGGTCGGGAAATATCTTACCATACAGAAAGAATCACAGGTAATCCTGTGCTGTAATGTCTTTATACTCTTTTGCTTTCTCACTGGCACAGGAGATGTGGTATGATCAGACCATGTCCTGTATGGTCAGACACAACTATTACACAGTACATAGCAGGGACACATATATAAGATTATCTCAAAACAGGAACATTTTTTATTAAACACACCAACTATGGAAATTATTTTTATTCCAAGAGCTATTGATTAAAATGATCTTTGTTCATAGGACAACCCCTTTAAGAATGAGAGAAATGTGCTCAGAGAGTTATTAAAGAGAACCTGTAATAATTACAACAAAAAATTGTACATTTTATGTGTAGATAGAGACTGGCCTATAATTGAGACTGTGATTTATGTTAGTGCCAAAATCGATTGTTTTCTTTTAGGTGATTGATCTCGGTGGAGAAGGAATATCGATCAAAGACTATCTTAGCATTGGTCGAGTGACGGAATTTAAATATGGGGCAAAACTTGGAAAGGTAATTCGTAAGTGGGATGGAGAAAAGATGGCATATCTCAAGTAAGTTTAAAAGGGGGGTAGTAATGGATAGCTTCAAAGATAAAGACTGCACTTACCACTGCTGTGTTTTTCAGAAATTGGGGAGAAGGATGGAGTTTCATGCCAAGTGATATGGCCTTAGTTTTTGTTGACAACCATGATAACCAAAGAGGCCATGGTGCGGGTGGAGCCTCTATTCTCACCTTCTTTGATGCCCGGTAAGGATTGATATTTTTCTTAACATCTTTGAAGATTTACTCACAACTTTTTCAATACCCCTAACATAATTTTACAGCTTGTACAAAATGGCCGTGGGTTTCATGTTGGCACATCCATATGGATTTACCCGTGTTATGTCGAGTTTTAGTTGGCCAAGGCATTACGAAAATGGAAAGGTAAGAAAAAATGTAAAAGATACTAAAGAGGAAGAATAACTCAGTCAAATGTAATTTACATAATCGGTTGACAATACTGGTTTCGGTCAATATTATAAACATAAAAAGACAATGGTATTTATCATACAAGGTCACAGAAAAAAAAAAGATGCACAGGCAGGTGGTAACACAGGTGCAAAATAGGGATGAAACAACCAACAGTACATGGAGGATGTGATTGCCAAGTATTAGAACTGCTCACAGATAAAGCTTGCAATAGGGCATAGGTTACACACGAGTGAAGCACAATGCCCAGCTAACAGACTATTACATGCGGGGTCTTGCAATCATGCCAACAGCATAAGTGCCAACTGTAGAAGTGCAGTTACACCGGGCAAGAATCTAATGGTCATCTCTTCTCTCTCCATACAGGTATATGAATCTATCACTTCAATTCACTCATCTTTCCTGCCTGGCTCTCTTCACATGAGGGGTATATGAATCTATCACTTCAATTCACTCATCTTTCCTGCCTGGCTCTCTTCACATGAGGGGTATATGAATCTATCACTTCAATTCACTCATCTTTCCTGCCTGGCTCTCTTCACATGAGGGGTATATGAATCTATCACTTCAATTCACTCATCTTTCCTGCCTGGCTCTCTTCACATGAGGGGTATATGAATCTATCACTTCAATTCACTCATCTTTCCTGCCTGGCTCTCTTCACATGAGGGGTATATGAATCTATCACTTCAATTCACTCATCTTTCCTGCCTGGCTCTCTTCACATGAGGGGTATATGAATCTATCACTTCAATTCACTCATCTTTCCTGCCTGGCTCTCTTCACATGAGGGGTATATGAATCTATCACTTCAATCAACAATATACCTGTCTTTTAATAATGTAATATACTGAAATCATCTTACTGTGTGTGATGTGGGATGTTCAGAGGTCATCTTTGGTTTAAAAGTGTTTATGACCCAGGATGGCCAGAAACTCTTGTTTATTTGTCTTGCATTTATTACCTTCTGCTGTGCTGAGTTTCTTTGATTGATTGATTAACAAGTGTAATAGACCCAGATCTAAGTAGAAACTCACTATATATGTAGAGCCACCTTAAGGGGTGCAATCATGCGGGGTCTTGCAATCATGCCAACAGCATAAGTGCCAACTGTAGAAGTGCAGTTAAACGGGGCAGGAAACGGTAAGTCATACAAGACAAACAAACAGATATGCAATTTGTTCACTTGTACTGCAATTATGTATTCACTATGTAAACCCCAGACTACTCATCACTACTGACCTCTCACCCACCACTACAGCTCTCCTTCCCGCTGCATCTGACCCATGCTACTCCCATCCCCTGCTCACCATCCACAATGTATCCCCTCCTTTGCACTCTCACTCCCATCCTTCTCCACTTCCTGCTACCCCCGCTCATCCCTCCACCCAGCAACAAAGTACTTCTCTCACCCTCCATCCTACCTAACCACCTCACCCACTCCTCTGAACTATTCTTGCACTTTCAATCCTTCATCTCCAATCAGGCACGGCCACCACGTAAACTCTCATGCTCCCACCTGCTAACCCTCTCCCTGCTGCTCCTACTCGCTGGCGACATTTCCCCTAATCCCGGCCCCACCCGCCACATCCCCACAGTCACCTACACGCCACCCCCACGTCCCATCACCAACTCTCATAACCCCACCATCACCCACCCTCGCAACTTGACTAACCTTAGACCCATCCCCCCAGCCCCTGCTCCTCTAATCTCCCTGCCAGGCGCACTCTGGAATGCCCGCTCAGTCTGTAATAAGCTCACAGACATCCATGAACTCTTTATTTCTAATAAACTCTCATTCCTTGGCATCACAGAGACCTGGCTCACCCCCCGACACGGCCTCCCCTGCTGCACCATCCTATGGCGGATTCAATCTTTCCCACACACACCCGCTCCTCTGACAAACATGGCGGAGGTGTCGGCATACTCCTATCCGACACCTGCTCTTTCGCCCCTATTCCATTACCCCCCTCTGTTACTCTCCCATCTTTCGAAGCCCACTCTGTCCGCATCTTCTCCCCCTGTAACCTCCAGCTAGCCGTCATCTACCGCCCCCCTGGATCCATCCCCACCTTCCTTGACCACTTTACCACCTGGCTACTTCATTTCCTCTCTACTGACATCCCCACCATCATTATGGGCGACTTCAATATCTCCATTGACACTGCCCACCAAACCGCCTCTCAACTTCTTTCCCTGACCTCCTCCTTCAGGCTCTCCCAATGGTCCTCCTCTGCCACCCACAAAGATGGCCACACGTTGGATCTCATCTTTACCCGTCTTTGCTCCCTTACTAATCTCACAAACTCAACCCTCACCCTGTCTGACCACAATCTGCTGATCTTCTCCGCCCTCTCCTCCCCTACTACATCACCTCCTCTCCGCAAACTTGATCATCCCCGCAGAAACCTAAAACACATTGATCTACACTCACTCTCAGAATCCCTTCTCCCTCTCGCCAACATAACATCTATACGTGACACAGACACTGCCACCACCCTCTACAACACCACATTAACCAAGGCACTCGACCTAGCAGCCCCCCTCACACACCACGCTCCACGCACTAATAGGCAACCCTGGCACACCACCCTCACTAAAGACC